>APFE031737739.1:0-22537 GCA_000404065.3 Pinus taeda | reverse complement strand
TATCTATAGCATCCATGTAATCCTCATCTTCAAAAGCCATTAAAAGTTTATAGTGATTACCTCGTTCATCTTCATCGCTGTTTGATAGTCCGTCACTATCTTCATGAGTGTAATAGCTTTTCTTATTTGCATTCTATTTCTTGTACCTTCTAACAGGTTCCTTCCCCTTGTCAATCTTATCCTTGTGAGGACATTTGGTAGCATAGTGACCTACTCTTCCACAAGCAAAGCATTTGAATGGTAACTTACCTCGGAATCGTCCAGTGCCTCGTTGAAGATTTTTGACAAAATTTGATTCTTCTTCTTCTTCTGATATGTGTCCAGACTCATAGTAGTTTCCTTTGCCAGAAGCCTTGAAGGCAGCTTCTCTCCTATCTGATGGTCCACCTTTCCTCATTTCATAAGCAGTTAGAATTCCATGCAGCTGTGACATTTTAAGGTCTTGAAGCTTTTCCTTTTCTTCTATAGCAGAAACTTTAGACTCAAACCTAGGGGACAAAGATCTTAGCACTTTTTCAACTACAACAGCCTCCTTTACTTCTTCACCCAAAATTTTCATACAATTTACAATCTCATCTACACGAAGAAAATAGTTAGCCACACTTTCATCATTATACATTCTGAGATTTTCATAATGAATTCTGAGAGTTTGTAGTTTTTCCCTTTTTACCTGTTCATCTCCTTCATAGCTCAAAACAATCTTGTCCCATATTTCCTTAGCAGATTTATACTGCATGACTTTGAAAAATTCAAATTGTGATAGACATCCCAATAGAGTATTGACTGCCTTTGCATTCGTTTCATATTTCTTCTTCTCAGCCAGATCTGTGGGAGTTGATGCTGGAAAAGTATACCCTGTATCGATGATATCCCATACTTCAGTACCCAGAGATTGAAGATAGGTAGTGACCCTTACCTTCCAATATACGAAGTTTGTCCCATCAAAAACCAGTGGCCTGATTGATGCTTCCCTCTTGTAGTTGCTCATGATGAAAGATCTTCCTTCAAGTGATCAAGCTTCTTCAGAAGGACCTGCTCTGATACCAATTGTTCGAAATAATATTGAGAGGGGGGGTGAATCAATATTATCAAGTCAAATAATCCTTTTCAAAAACCAAATTATATACGCTACTTTAGTTAATTCAACCAGCGTATATACGCAACTATTCAGAAGTAAAATCGCGTATACAAAGAAAACTTTTAATTTTCTTAAACTTTTAGATGATGTTAGTTAATCTGAGATGCAACATCAAATAACCAATAACCAGAGACAGTATAACAGAGCAGAAAGACAATCACACACAAGAACACCAGATATAAGGTGGAAACCCAATGTGGGTGAAAACCACCTGTTGCAATTCATCTCTATCTTTCTTTAATTAGAAACTTCTATTTACAATGTACTGGTGCAGTCCTTTACCAGTACGCAGGCTGCAACCTGCAGAGAGCTACAACACTCTCTCATTTTCCAGCTTTCCTGGAAGGGAGCTACAACCCCCTTTAGCTTTTGTACTAGCCAAGATACTAGTATGTAGATGATGGCCTACAGAAGGCTACAACCTTCTCTTTCTTCCAGGGACCACTTTTCATCAATTTTCAGACTGGATCCACAATCATCAAGAATCAACCAATCTCCTTTCCACCAACTAGATCTGAAACAAGTAGATATTCCTCTGACAGCTGTACACAGAAAACTGTACCAGAAACCATATAGCAGAAACAAAACCCAAAACCTAGCAGCAATAAGCAGAAACAGCCAGATCACAACTTAAAGCATATACGCAATTTTAACAGTCTGCAACTTGCGTGCATACGCCTCTGCGTATGGAACAACCTGCGTATACGCGCCTTAACTTCACCTAAACAGCGTGTATACGCGCCTTCGTTTCACTGAACCTGCGTACAGATCTATAAAAGACAATACACTCTTCCAGATATTCAATCACTAAATAACCTAGATTATCAGACTTATCGATCAGACGAGCGCCACATCAAGCAAATCAAAATCAAACAGAGATACTATCATTAAGCTTAAAGATTATGACCCATGAATAGACCTTGTCCTTCCTTTGTGCTAAAGTCCCTCCTTCCTTCAGATCCAGATCTGCATCACCATCCAATATACCAGCTCTAGCACTTTCTTAGATCTTCAATTATAATTCAGATGGTGATTTGCCACAAGATCTCCTTCCTCTTTTATAGTCCTAGGCCTTCCCCAATACCATGGTTCAAAACCATAACATTTCAAAACCATGAACCCAAAACAGTGGATCGACACAATTGACGAGACGCCATGGTCCAAAACATAGGTTCAAGTTCCAAGATCTAACTGCCATGGACCAAAAGAATGACCACCAACATATACGCTCTTTTGTAAAGTATAACCCGCGTGTATACGCGCCTTTGTCTAGATGAACCTGCGTATATGACTTTTTCTACTTTCTGAGTTCCTGAACTGAGATCTGTTTACCAAAGAAGGTTGCCATCAAGGACAACACCTGTGCCATAGCTCCAAACCTGTGCCATAATGCCAACATAAGCAGTATGTTGTTCATGGTTCCAATAGTTTGGTATGATGTGAACGTTGCATTGAGCTATATTACAAATCTACATGGGAAACATGTTTTGTTGGTTATAATTGTCACTAAACACCAAGGATATTATTCCCCCAAGGGGGAGGGGTTTGTAACAACCCCTAGTTGATTTTCCATGTAAATAAAAATAATACCAAGGTCACGGGACATGTATTCCAAGATGAATGCTGCAAAAAACATTATAGTCGGCATAAATTGCGATTAATAATGGATATGGAAATTGGAAAATGAAAAGAGGCAATAATTGGCATTTTAATTATGAAAATAAAGGAAATATGAGAAAAGGAAAGTGAAGAGACACATTTGCATGTAAGGGAAATTAGAAGAAAAATGAAGGAAAATGAAGAAAATAGAGGCATCAATGATAAAAAAGACATCAAAGGATCAATCCATAGCTTTTGTTAGTTGAGATTTTGTTGGTTTCGCTATTGATAGTTTTGTGGTGGAGCTCTAACTCATTCTCTCATTCTCTCATACTCTTGTGCACTTACAACATTCTTGGAGCATGCCTTCGCTTTATTTTGGAGCCTCCCTACTAAAACATCAGTAGCTTGTCTTACACTACCCAGGTACTTGTGCTTTCATTTGAGTTTATCTTTTGCTTCACAACTTGTGTTGCTTACTTGCTTTGTTGTCTAGCCACAAGTTGACCCCTTGACTTGGATGCAAACCGGTTCTTGCACTACCTTGGTAATATACTCAATCTAAGAGGGAAACCAACCATGCTATTAGGAAATGTGCAGTTCAGTCCAGTAGTGAGATTCAGTTCTAGAACTGCACAGACCTAGATTACAATTTGTCTTCAGCTGGGAAACTATGCAAAGCATGAGAGGCAGCCAGAGCCACTCAGCCCAGGAATTGCGCAGAAGAATTCCCCCAGTTGTTGCCCGATTCATGTGTCGGCAGGTTGCACATTTCCCCGCAGAACTATGCAATTTATCCATGCATGCATGGGAGCCATTCCTAAAAAGTCAAAAAATAAAAAATAAAGTGAAAATGCATCCCTCAAAAACAGGGATCTATTTTGAGCAGTGGGAGTTACACTGGAGTTAATTTTAGAAACTGCGGCCACTTGTCGCTTTTTCCTAGATTTTTGGCATGCAAATCATAAACCCTAAATCAATCAAATCTATTTAATCAAAACTGCAATAGCTCATTTTGACATTCAACATTGGAGCTTTGGCATTCCCAAGGCATCTAGGAACCTTTTCCACAATAGACACAACTTTTTCGGGGAAGTTTTGCTTTTCATGTCTTTTGTTGCTTTTTTTGTCGCTTTTGTTTCCTTAGCTTGTGCGAGTGTTATTTTGCCTATTTTTATTGAAAGAGCACTAGATTTTTTATTTTTTTAGCTTTCAAAACTGTTGTTTTAAGTTTTTCATTGCCTTTCCTAGGCGTCACATGCATAACCCAGTTTTTGCACTAACAGTCGCCGTTGTGGCGACCCTCCCCACAAGCTTCATTTTTCTCTTGTTTGAATGATTCTTGCATTTTTTTTATTGCATGCATCTCCATTCACTCATATTTTCATGATCCTTTTCTCATGCACTCAGATTTAATCATTTCCATGTTTCCCTTGGGTAGGTCTAAGCCGCCTTGGCCCAAATCTAGTTCTTCCTAGCATGCATTGCTCATTTCTAGAATTCAAGGCTTTGCCTTGGCTCTAGAAATTTTACATAGGCTGCTAGTGAGTGGCTCTAGCTATGCACTACATAGTTCCAGAAGCGAGTCCTAGAGTCTTGTTAGTTCCAGTCTTCGCGGTCTGTCACCAGGCATCAACATGAGCTCTTACTAT
This sequence comes from Pinus taeda, assembly GCA_000404065.3. Taxonomy (NCBI): domain Eukaryota; kingdom Viridiplantae; phylum Streptophyta; class Pinopsida; order Pinales; family Pinaceae; genus Pinus; species Pinus taeda. The sequence goes on along the minus strand of APFE031737739.1, from coordinate 18,148 downwards.
GTCTGGTTTTGTTAGATGTTTTGCACATGATGTTCAGCACAAAACATGTCACGAGTGTGTCCATCAGAAGAACCTCGGAAAAAAATTTCCAATGGTATATCACACTCCCATAACCAGCTCCTGGATTAGAAGATATGATCCAAATAAATGAGTGATTCTTGGTTATGCATGTTTTGAGGTCAGTTGCTGCACACAATGACAAGTTTAGTACAAAATAAATTTTTGACATAATGGTAAGGAATTTTTCAAAAGTGAAAGAGGTTTTTGTTTATAACATACCAAATAACAAAAAATTCCTTCATTTTATGCACAGGTGCTACTATGTGAGAGATATACAGTGATATTTGGAGCTTACATTAAAACAAAGCAAATTTTTAATATTTTTTATTGTTTTAGTCATTTTAGTGCAGGGCCATTTTACAACATATGGAAAGTAATTTTAAAAAACCCAAGGAATTTTTTGTTAATAAGAATCCATATAACAAAAACCTATTTCAGTTTATTCATAGGTGTCACGAATTGGGATATGTGACTAGATCTTTACAGCTCATTTTCACAGATTTAAATTTTTAATGATTTTCGGTTTTATAGATGATTTTGTGGAACCGATGGAGAGAAACTGGAAAAGAATTTCCCAAATTTGAGAGAGGTTGTTCTTTATAATGACCTTATATACAAAAACCTCTTTCAGTTTTGTAACAGGTGCTATGATTTAGGAGATACGAGTTCATATTCAACACCTATTTTCATAAATTCAGCCCAAGTTTAATGTAACTAATTCTATTTTGAAGAAAATGGTTGAGCTCAATCCCTTAGTACAAGGATGAGAAAATGTATATATTTTATGAATTTCATAGCTTAGGGGTTGGATTTCAGCAGAAGGTTGGACTTTTGAGAAAGAAAGGAGCTTTATTGTATACTCATATTAGCAGTTTTGGCTAAGGAATTGAGACCAGGGTTTGCAGCACTCTTTGGGATTCATGTGGCATTTTGTTTGGGTATAGTGCTTGCTTCTATAATTGTGAATTTACTTATATGTTATGTATGCCATTATATATCTTGTTTCTTATTAACTAAATCAAACAAAGGGAAAAGGTAGAATCCATTGAAATTGCAGTGCTCTACCTACGATTTGCTTTAGCTTTTGATGTTTTCAGCTGTTTGAGGAGGATCCATGAGTTTTCTTGCCCTTTTCAGCTCCTTACCTATCTAATCCTTCCATATCATTAAATTTGAAGTGCCAAATCAGTTGCCTACCTTGCCCCATCGAGATCTCTGCAAAACTGAGCCTCATTCCCCGCACCCAAAATCTGCCTTTCCATTTGAGCCAACACAACACCATTTTATTTAATCAAACTCTTTTGAACACATACCTAGCCTAATATTAGTATTCATATCCATCATCTCAAGCTCACATTGATCATATTTTGCTAAGATTGACCAAGAGAGAGCCCTCTCCCGACCTGGTAGGGCTAGCTACTAGGTTAAGCGTGGTTTGGTGTTACCTTAGATCCTACCTTTCTCAACCTGAGGTAGATTTAGGCGCTAACAAGTCTTACCCACTGGGATTGTGAAGTACACAATCCCAACTAGCATCAAATCCAGACTAAATTGTGCATTGCGCAGTTCCAACCATCATGAAGCCACACTGGACTATGCATTGTGCAGTTTTAGTCATCATCACCTCTCACTAGAAGCTGGGACTGTATAATGTGTAGCTCTAGCTGACATTCCATCACCTATGAAAGTTATATTTGTGTAGTTTTTCCCAACAGTTGCCCAGTTTGTTGCATGGTCTGTCTTGAAGTGCTTATGATTTCAAGCTAACATTTGCATGCGATGAGTGTCCACTTTGTCTCCAGGTACATCAGTTGTTGAGAAACTTCTCAGCGGTATAGGTACCATGGCTTCCAAGAGAGCTAGATCAAAGGACACTGTAGAGAGATGCACTGGAGATGTAGTTTAATAGGTGTCAATGAAGACGCACAATTGTTCATAGAGAAGAACATGAAGATAACAAGAAATTAAGGACATATTTGCAGGTAGCTTCAAGGAAGAGCTGGAACATTGACAGGTCTATGTCAACATCCACAAGTCAGGCTTATATAAGGTTACATGCAGGTACCATGCCTTCTGATGTGCAGACATCATTCATTGGATTGTCTCACATACCGATCCTAAGATGATGAAATTCAACAGTGTCATTGGAACACAACTTCCTATCTTCAGGACAAAAGACTATCATCAGATGTATCACTTACCACAGCCAGTGAATCACATGGATGCACTCTTCTGCACTACCAATAGTAATGTGAACACTAGAGACATCATGAAGCATTGGGTAAAAGAGCCATCGAATTTCAAGTCAATACCCAACTAGATCTACAAGACTAAGTCACTCAGGAAGGCCTACGAACTCTTGGTCATATTTTCATGCTGCTTGTATGGTCAAGAGAGCATGGAGACCCTTCCAGAGACTTGGGTGGTTGTGTTGGATCAGTTGGAAAATGAAGGAAGGGCATTCAACTATTCAGATATTTTGGCCCTTCAACTGAAAGTGCATGTGTATAATGCCTAAAATTCGTGTAAGGATGAACAAGCAAGATTCTTTAGGTCTGCATACCTACTTGATGAAATTTGTGCCCAACATCAGTTTCCTCGCATGGGTTGGACATGGACACCATCAGAGAATGTTGTGAACATTTATTGCAAGTTTCTTTCTAAGTTCATCTACCATGGAGTCATGGCAAGGCTATCTAACCACTTCATCACCCTAGTTTACACGATGATCTTTGAGCAGTATCCACCTTGCATGTCCCTAGAAGAGATGCAGGAATTAATTAACATTGCATATTTGTATGCCTCACTCGGTGGCACCTTCATTAGGATGTTTGGCAAAGAGAAGCCTCCACATGTGTTACCAAGATTATCCACAGATAAGATGTTCATGCAAGAGGTTTCATATCACATCTTCACAGGGTTATCAATAGGACTTCACAAGAGAAAGATGGCACCATGGCTCTCTCTTCCTTTGCATATTGGATTGTATGAGATCCAGAGCTTGAAGGATGCATATGTCGAGGCTGAAGACTTGAAAAAGTTTGAGTTCGGAAACAAGAGTTTCAATCCATATGATCCCCAATGCATATGCAGGAACCACTGTGCGAAGGTGTATTATCCATGGATCCACAAGGCATGTCATTGGCCATGTTGTGGCTAAATCTTGCACCTTACAACACAAGGCAAAGGTTAACCTCCTAGAGATAGCCTCAGGTTGATTTTAGACCAGTGCTTAAGACAACTTGGGTAGAGGAGTGCTTGTGAAATGGTTTGAAAGGGGTGTGCAACACTCCAATTGTCACGAAATAGAAATGGTGGTTAGACGGTTTAGCTCTGGTTCAATGTACCTTTAATGAGGGAATTTCAGGCTAATTTAAGGATTTAAATGTAGGGGGGTGTATGAGACAAATTCAAAGAGGGATGGCTTCTTCTTTTGTTGTCCTACACATTAAAATGGAACAATTTAAACTGAAATTTCTATGGCAATGAAGAAAGGTAGGAGGAGGAAATCAGGTGGAGAGGGCTATGAAAAAAAATCTTTAGTTACTTATTTCTGGCAGAAATATGAAAGAAGAATAAGGTGGAAGGGGAGCTACAAAGGGAGTTGTTTAAAGACTTCAAGCTGTGTATGATGTGTACCAGACTCTTCTAAATAGTCAAGGGTAAATATGAATAGTTATAGGTGTTGTAAATTGTTACTTAACAGAAGAAAATCTAGAAAATAGGTGTTGTATTGTTAATATGCAACTTAATCAAATATGTAGCTATGCAGGTACTGTTGGAAATCTCACAGCGAAGGTAAATCCACAAATGAGCCAGAAATAAATATAACTTCCTTTATATTTTTAAGAAATGAAACATGTTGAAATGGAATCACAAAGGGAGGACTTACTGTAAATTCACATGTTCAGAATCAATAGAAGAAAATGCCATATGCATTAAGGTCCAATAACCAGTCCTTTATTAAGTCCTTAGGTGAGCGAAGCCCTTATTACAAGCATATTGAGTTAAATTGGCTCACAGAGATCAACCCTCATGGGTCTAATAATCTCTACAACTAGAACTCCCAATCCCCAAAAAGACCAACCTCCCTTGTTACATATCGTTTTGTCCCTTTTATAAGAGGAGAAGGGGAGGCTTCCATTAATGTTTACAAAAATCCAAGTTTGATCCCTCAACTATCACGCAGGACGATTTGTTGAGGTTTTGGCTCTACCCCGTGAAAAGTAATTACAACATGCTTAAATCGCCCTTTTGAAAAATTCAATCATTAATACAAAGAGGAAGAGGATTGAGAAAGGAAGGAGGAGGTGTCTTGCTGATGTTTCAGTGGAAGCCGCTTGTTTATCCATGTTCTTGTTGTTTTGAGCTTCCTTCGGTGGTTTAAGGCGATATGATGGACGTTGAGTCATTTCAACAATGAAATTTTGTTCGACGCTAACTGATAAGATATGAAAAGCATTTTTTCTCTTAATTATGCCCATACTTTATTAATTTCAATATCCACCCCCTTGATCTGTGAAAATATCTCTATGCAATGTTTTATCTTGGTCGCAGGAATTTAATTCAAAATAGGTAGGCAGGCGGCTTTGAATAGGAAAATCAGTGAACAGGTCGATTTTTTCTTTTTAAATAAGTCTCACACCCATTTGATAACCCCTTTTATGAATTTATGCATATGACCATAAGCGGAGTTTAAGAACCCATCTATAAAGCGCTTAAGGATCTCCATAATGTGTGGGGAAGGCTTTTTCCTTATATCACAATGAAATGCTTATTTGCGGATTTCCCAGACCATAAATATTTATAAATTGCAGCTCATAATTTATTGTGTTCGGGAGAAACCTCGCATATTGAAATATCGGCCCCCACTACCGTCATTGAACTCTTATAACTCACCAATCACTGATTGTGATATGTGGGATTGCAAATTGCAATTGGCCTTCTGAACCATCGATAAGTCTTAAGTCTGAACCCTAGGGAACACTAATATGTGGGATTGTGATATTGTTGATAATGTAGACGCAGAGTCCTTATTAACCAAACTATGATCCTTTATCGCATCCAGGGGAAATCTCACAAATCGCAATCAGCCCTAGCATCCACTGATAAACCTTAAGTGTGTGCCTCTTGATTTCATCGATGGCTGATATGCGATCTTTTTGGTGGAGAGATACATGGAGGTGAGAGAAGGAGCAGCCTAGGCCTTGTTTTGCAGTCCTTTTTCTTTCTATTTCGTAAATCAGCCTCCCCCGGCAGTTTTGTCCATATCGCAATCGGCCTTTGTATTTGTTGATAAGTCTTAAGTGAGTGCCCCTTAACTTCACCAATAACCAATATGCCGATATGCCTCCACCATCCCACTTGCGATCTCTTTCTCCAACACCTAGCCATTTTTCTCATTTTCATGCTTTTGTGGCTTTCCAAAGGGCTTCTTCAATTGAGTGTATCTTTTGATCCAAGAACCCTTTTCTGGACTTGTTTATATCATTGGAAATCTCTTTCTGAAAACTATGCACTAGAGGGGGTCTGATTTGGCATTGATAACTTATGTGGCTCAAAATTTGGCATCAAACATCACTTCTATTTAGCTTCTGAAGCCACTGGTGATTGAAAAAGTAGTGAGTGCCAACAGGCCAGAGGAAGACCTTTAGAGGTATTTATACAACTTCTATAGGCTTAATGAACCAATCAACATGGCTATAGAATGGAAAGTAGCTCTACAGGCAGCAACACCACAAGAAGTAGCAACAACAATAATAGTGAGCAAAAAAGTAGCATAAGGCAAAGGTAAGAGGAATATTTCCAAGAACCCAGAGGCTAAGAAAAGCTAGAAGTTCAGAGAAGATCCTTTTGTTGAGAAATTAGCTTTGGAAATAGAGGCAAAGATCTGACAACATGAAAGGAGATTAGAATGGAGGAAGAGAGAGAAGAAAAGGTTAGAGAATGGAGAGAGGAAGTTGGAGGAAACAGAGAAGAAGTTGAAGGAAGAGTAGGAGCTAAGGAGGAGAGAAAGGGAAGAGAAGTAGAAATAGGAACAGGAGGAAAGGCAAGGTAGAATGACAGAGAAAATTGTGCTTATATAGGTTGAGGAACCAAAGAAGGCAACAAATAGAAAAGAGGGTGAACATGTGTAGGTTAGGGAACTTGCTCGGTTGATTGAACAGATGGTTGAAGCAACGAACATGGGGTTGAAACAAGAGCCACAAGACCAAGACACTGATATCATGTCGAGGGAGAGGTTGTTCTCCTTGATGATCATCCAATGATTGATGTGTACAAGGAGACGTTGTTCTCCTTGATGATGATTCAGTGATGGATGTGTATTAGATCTCATTTGATAAGTCCCATCAAAGGATTTTACAAGCATGGAGAAATCAGCTCTCAGATGATCACGCATCTCCTGCACACATAGATGAATGGGTGATTGTGTCAGATGTTAGAAGACGTCCACTTGCCATGGTTGTAGTATCTCAGGCTTATGCAGAAGCCATGAGTTCAGTGGTCGAGTTCTTGATAGCAGAGAATGATTGGATGGGAAAGGACTTGCAAGAGGCCAGGAAAAGGAAAAAACAATCCACAGGATATGCCATGGTAGAGATGAGAAAAGTGATACTCACTCAAGTATCAACCCTTGAGACCACCATGCAGAAACACTATGGAATATTCGTCACCGTGCACAAGGCGATTGTCCATCTATATGGTTTTCAGCAATAGTGCACAAATATAGCCCAAACTCTCAAAGACATCCATGTTGCTATTATGCATGTACAAGAATGGACAATGAGGTACAAGGGAGCCCTACTTTACTTGTAGAAGATAATGAAGATGCAGACAAAGCTGGAAAAAGCATGGATTCAGATGTTGATATAGAATTATGAGCATCTCCCTCGGCTCACCACCATAATTGAGGCTTCATATGCACAGTTGTTAAAGACTTTGGATGCAATAGTGAGGACACACAAGATCCCTTCAATCGGAATGCTCACTCAAGCCATGAAGAAGAATTAAGTCCTGCTAGAGTTCGACAAGTACATAGAGCAGTTGATGTGCGAGGCCATCAATGATGACTTGGTGCTGAGCACAGACAACATGCATAAGTACATCGCTGGTCCAACCACACTTAGGACAATGTTGCTTGTTAGGGTCACAAGTCTTATCATCAAATGCTTTTTTCCTTATCCTTTAATTTTTATTTTTGAGTAGTTGAGCCTATGAATATTGTTGTTTTCATAGCCTCTAGATCGTTTCCTGACATCTTTGAGTGTCTTGCATGAAGGGTTCATTCAAATTCTGAAAGGGTCTCAGTAAATGGGAGTCATGGTTGTGTATGTTTTTAATATCAAGTCATGCTTCATTTTATTTCACATCCTATTTTCACCATTCACCTTACATATATACCCTTTGATATATAACTTACATCCTATTCCATTTCCCACCTATCATTCATATTACATTTCTTTCACTCTCATTTCATTTTAAACCCATTCCCCCATAACACCACCACTTTCCCATACTCACACCATGTATTCCCTTATGAATAATACACAACCCCCCATACCTAAGAGACACCATATCCATAATACTTCAATGTTTCCCCATACTCCTATTCTCATGCCATATCAAGTGGAGAGCTCCAAGTCCTCAATACAAATTATTACGCTACAAGACAAAGAACATGGGGTAATTCAAATCTTTATGATGCCATAATATTATGCACTGTAAATTTAGTTCATTAATCACCATACATACCATCCACACAGGCAACCACAGGTCGATCTCCAGTTAGCAGTTGGCAAGAAATCATGTCACACTCATTGTGGGAATCTGTTGCACAAATACTTTGTTTTAGCCATCATTTTCGAGAATGGTTTCCAAATGGAGGATAAATTTGGGACTAAAATAGGTTTTTCTTATGGACAGGCCAAATAACAATAAATTCTTCTAGTTTTTTAACAAGTGTAACAAGTCGATATTTTCGAGTGCATCTTCAATACTCATTTTTCACAATTCGTAAATTTCTTATTTTAAGTCATTGTTTTGTAGAGAATTTGTTGGGAAGCTAGGGAAGAATTTGGAGAAACTTAGAGAGGTTTATCTTCAAAATAATATCATATACAACAACCTCATTCAGGTTTTATACAAGTATTACTATTTGGGAGATATACCCAAAACATTGGCCCATTGTACAAGCGTTATGTAGTCACTATGTAGTTGATGCACAGTTGTTGCACACAAGTCTTCACAGGTTTTTGGAGGGTGCCAGCTACTAGAGACTGAGTGGAATGAGGTGCATCTAATTTGGGATCTAGGTAAAACAACCATTCATCAGCTATATGTCACTTTTGGGAGGAAAACATGGCAACACAAATCGAGCAATTCATTGCTTTTACCTTTCTTTGTCCAAAAAGGCATGATTTGAGGATATGGATAATTGTTATAGGTTTAGATTCTTTGTAGTAGGATAAGGTGAGAATGAGCATGATGTTTTTTAATTTTTTTATTTAAGAAAAAGGACTGTAGACAACGTCATTTTTTCTTTTTTTAGTTTGGTTTGATCCACTTCATGGATCAAGGGTGCGCTACATTCGAACATATTTTGGTATTCTAGCATATGCTTATTTAAGATTGTAAACTAGAATGAAAAGAGGTTGGATAATATTGGTATCAACTTTGAGTCTCTGGTGTAGTTTTTGGTAATTTTAGTTTAATGAAAGAAAGGCTCAAATGCATAGTTTTTCCCAGTAACCATTGCAAAGGATACTATGGTATGACATTTTGGATTTGTGTTTTCCAGGTCTTTTATGTTGAAATTCTTCTTTGAAATTGGAGGAAAAACTCAGCAATTCTAGAATTCAATTAAATTTTCTCTTATGTTCACTTTGTTCTTGTGTTTCAGTTGCAAATGGAGCATTTTGCCTCCTTATTCATCATATGTTTCTCTTAAATATTACCTCATGAGTATATGTTGAAATTAGTTTCTCACTATTGTCCTACATGTTTAAAAGAATGTTTTGTAACTTTTCCCATTGTACTACATACTCTCTATTTCTTCCAAAACATGTATCAATAGAAAACCCTTTGTGCTAACCTGGTATATGCATATGCATTATAGATAAAAAAAAATTGGATCACCTACACCATATCTAAGAAATTTCCACCAATCCCCAACAATATATTTCAAAAAACCCTTCAGATCTGATCTCTGTATGCCATATAGTAAAAATATTTAGTTTTCATAAGTTGAGGGAGCCCCCACTAGTTGGAGAATGCCAATATCTCAACCCAAAGAGGTTTTTGGTTACCTCTGATATTTCTCCATTCAACTTGGAGAGAACCACATAGTGATAACATATTGGTTCCATTGTCAGGGACTGAAAGGTTTCATCTTCCCTGGGAAATATTTTCAAATTTTCATATTTGGTTGTTGATGGTGGAAAACAATAAGACATAAGAAGGCTGAACCATTCACCTGGCAAACCAAATCAAGAAGAACCCATATTTTCAAGTTCCACTGGTGTCTCCATGTTTTTAAAATGAATTCAGCTGTGAGTTATGCTCCCATTAATCAAGATCACATTCCAGGATTTCCAAACCGCATGCCTTGTGTAGATTGGCAGACTTATCTACCAAGATTCAAAGATGAGAACCTAGAAGATGATGCTCTACATTTGGTTAAATTTCATATGCATGCATGCAAGTTGAAGGTGAAATTTCATGAAGATTGTCTCATGAAGATGTTCATGACTACTCTGGAAGGACAAGTGTGGTCTTGGTATGAAATTTTTCCATTTGGTAGCTTGTATTCACTTAGGACTTTTATTTAGAATTTTATGAGAAATACAAAGAATATCATCCTTTTTTGTCATTGGTTGAGAATTTTTGTGACCATATTGAGAATTTCATTCAAAATATGGAATTTTTTTTATGTTGATGAAGAGTTCATGGATGAAGAAATCCTGGAAGCTATGCATGAGAACCCTTTTCATCACCAAGAATCTTTGCACTCTTGTTAGTATTCATTTAAACAATAAAAGGAAATGGTAAATGATGAGGAGAGTGTCCATGATATTCAAGTGGATTCTCATCTAGTTTTTCCTCATGGGCTTGATGGATATATTCAACAAATTTCAAATGATCAAGAAAAGGAAATAGATAGTCCATTGGTTTATTCATTTTCTGGGTCAGTGATTGAAGAAAAGTAGATTATAAATCCTTTTGAAAATTCTTATTCTAAAAAAAATGAGAATACATCCCAAGGCAAATAGATTGAAAAGGTATGTGACATAGAATTGCATCTTATTGTGCCAGTTATTGAAGAGTGCATTAAAGTCAATCTTTTTCAAATATCTGATGAATCTGCTACTCTAGAAACTCTCTATTCAGACTCATATGAAGGATTACTCATGAATCCATTTTCTCAAGGAGATATGCACATAGCTTCAGATTTTGAGGATGCTAGGCTTCAAAATAATGAAAAATAAAAGGTTGATCTAGAGCCTGTTGAAAATGAAGTCTATATTCAATAAAGTGTGTCTCTTGAAGTAACAAACATAGAATATTTTGAAGATCAAGATCATGTTTTTGATGAAGCACATAAAGGGTTAATTTTTGACACTTCCATTATACATAATGCAGTTGTTCCATTTACAATCTTTCAAGAAAGTTCAAAGTTTTTTCCTGTGGATGAGAAGAGTGAGAAAACTACCATTATTTCACTTAGAACTAATTATGAGTTTTATGGTGAAAAAGAAAACTTGGATAAAGCCATAATTGTAAGTTAAGAATGTCTTTTCCTTCTTGCTAATAAGCAATATCTATTAATTCATGCTTTCAAGGAACTTTTTGAAAACATGTTGGAAGCAGTTGTAAAGGTGGATTTGGTGTTATTCATGAACAAAGGGATTCATTTCAGTTATCATATTGAACTTTCATCAGCTAAATGCAGGCTTCAATCAAATGGTCATTTGCTTGACTGACAATATTGGAAAGAGGTGATTACCTAGTGTACATACTTTCAACATATGCAATATTCAACTGTACATACCATGTTACTTTCAACATTGCAAGTGTGGGTGGTTGGCACTAAGATTTGAAGATCGAGGTGAAGGCCATATGGTCTCACTGATCTATTGCCATAAGTTTAGTCATTCAATAGTTAAATTTTTAGTCTTGTAGTCATATTTTCAATTTTGAGCATTTGACTTCATTTGCCAATGGATAGGCTACTAATCTGTGTTGTTTTTCTTGGCACCTCATAAGGAGGTTGCCATCCCCATTGTACAAAATGTTAGGGTCATAAGTTTTATTGTCAAATATCTTTTCCTTATCCTTTAATTTTCAGTTTTGAGTAGTTGAGGCTATGACTACTACTACTGTCATAGCCTCTAGATCGATACTTGACATATTTGAGTGTCTTGCATGAAGGGTTCATTCAAATTCTGAAAGGGTCTCAGTCAATGGGAGTCGTGGTCAAGTATGTTTGTATAGTCAAATCGTTCTTCCTTTTATTTCATGTCCTATTTTTCCCATTTCCCTTACATTTACACCCTTTCATTTATAACTTACATCCTATTCCCTTTCCCACCTATCATTCATATTACATTTCTTTCACTCCCATTTCATTTTAAACCCATTCCCCCATAACACCACTACTTTCCCATACTAGCACCATGTATTCCCTTATGCATAATACACAACCCCCCTACCTAAGAGACACCATACCAATCATACTTCAATGTTTCCTCATAATCCTATGCTCATGCCATATGAAGTGGAGCGCTCCAAGCCCTCAATACAAATTATTGTGCTACAAGACAAAGAATAATGGGTAATTCAAATGGTTATGCTTCCTTAATCTTATGCATGGTACATTCACTTCCTTAATGACCAGACATACTATCCACATAGGCAAGCACAATTCAATCTCCAGTTAGCAGTTTGTAAGAAATCAGGTCACACTCACTATGGGAATCTGCTACACAAATACTTTGTTTTAGCCACCATTTTTCATAACAGTTTGCAACCACATGGAGGAGAATTTTGGGAAATAGAAAGAGTTGTTTCTCAAGGACATACAAAATAAATAAAAATTCTTCTAGTTTTTCACAAGTGTAACAGATTGAGATTTTATAATGCATCTTCAAAACTCATTGTTCGCAATTCGTAAATTTTCTGTTTTAAGCCATTGTTTCGTAGAGCATTTTCTGGGAAGCTAGAGAAGAATTTGGAGAAACTTGGAGAGGTGTATCTTCAAAAAAATAGCATCTACAATAATCTCCTTCAGATTTTACACAGGTATTACTGTTTGGGAGATATACCCAAAACATTGGCCCATTGTACAGGCAGTACACAGTGGCTACGCAGTTGTTGCACAAGTGTTGCACACAGGTCTTCACGAGTTTTTAGAGGGTACCAGCTGTCAGAGACTGAGTGGAATGAGGTGCTTCTTAGTTGGGATCTAGATCAGATAACCATTCATCCTCTAGGTGTCACCTTTGGGAGGAAAACATGGCAGCACAAATCCAGCGGTTCATTGCTTTTACTTTTTTTTGTCCAAAAAGACATGATTCGAGGATATGGATAATTGTTATAGGTTTAGATGCTTTGTAATAGGATAAGGTGATAATGAGCATGATGTTTTTTTATTTTTTTATTTAATAAAAATCACTGTAATTAGCATCAAGTTTCCTCCTTTTAGTTTGTTTTCATCCACTTCATGGATCTAGGGTGCACTGCATCCAGACATATTTTGGTATTTTGGCATATGTTTATTTAAGATTGTAAACTAGACTAAAAATAGGTTGTACAGTATTGGTATCAACTATGAGTCTCTGGTGTAGTTTTTGGTGATTTTAGTTTAATGAAATAAAGGTTCAAATGCACAATTTTTCCCAGTAATCATTGGAAAGGATACTATGGTATGACATTTTGGATCTGTGTTTTCCTCTGTGTCTTTTATGTTGAAATTCTTCTTTGAAATTGGAGGTAGAACTCGGTAATTCTAGAATTCAATTAGTTTTTTTCTAGTGTTCACTGTGTTCTTGTGTTTCAGTTGCAAATGGAGCATGTTGCCTCCTTTTTCATCAAATGTTTCTCTTAAATATTGTCTCATGAGTATATGTTGAAATCAATTTCTCACTATTTTCCTACATGTTTAAAAGAATGTTTTGTTAGTTTTCCCACTATACTACATACTCTCTATTTGTTCCAAAATGTGTATCACTAACAGCCCTTTGTGATGACCTGGTATATGCATAGGCATTATAGATAAAAAAATTGGGATCACCTACACCATATCTCAGAAATTTCCACCAATCCCCAACAAGATATTTCAAAAATCCCTTTAGATCTAGTCTCTGTATGTCATATAGTCGAAATCTTTAGTTTTCATAAGTTGAGGGATCCCCCTTCGCTTGGAGAAGATTAGTATCTCAACCTAAGGAGGTTTGTGGTTACCTTAGAGCTTTCTCCTTTCAGCCTGGAGATAACTATAGAGTGCTAACATTGTGCATGCTTCAATATGAGTTAGACAGAGGTTTCAGAACCATATACCAGGAAGCCATCAAGGCAAGAGTCTAGTTCAATAAAGACATCACCTAATAGTACGAGGACACATTAGCACAGTACCAAGATTGGTATTAGTTCATCACTGAAGACCGTTAGGAGGATGTTTCCAAGTTGGTCTTTCTCCAAGACCCTGAGTGATGATGTTTGTCTTGTTAAGCTGACTCAAGCCTATTTTGTCCCACATGGGTATATGTGGAAATTGTATTATTATTTGTAAATATATTGTAAGTGAAATTACAAGTGTCATTACTAGAATTTGAACAGTCACTATGTAATGTGAAGAGTCATGAGGGTAGTCAAAGAGTCTAAGGGGAATGTCAAGAGTCACCCCACCATTTATTATATATAGAACCTCATAACTCATAGTAGAGGATTTTGGGATTCAAGAATTTGGCTAGGTATTGCTTAGAGGAGGCTTGGAGAGTATTGTGGTGAGCCTCGGCTTCTCCACGGTGTAGAGAAAGTACATATCTTTGGATGAGTAGGTGGTGTTGATTGTAATGTTCCACTATTGGGGCTAGTGGGTATCAATTGTGTGTGCATGGATGGAACTTTCACTTAATAATATAACTATACCATCACATTTTCGTTTTTATTATAGTTTGACTATTCTGGTTACTTTATAAATGTATGTTGTTTAACTTACACATTTGTGTATGAACTAATTTTTATGTAATTGTATGAATCTTGTTGAAGACATGTTGTTGGTTTAACCCATCACTTTGGTTTGTGGACTATTCCGCTTCCATGGTGTGATGTCTTTCCAATCGTGCGTTTCTTTCAGGCTGCATACTATTATAGGCTTCTAAGGGACACACTTCCTTTCCCCTTCGTGTGTTAGAACCCCCATGCATCTCACTTGAATCATTGCAAGGTCACACGCTTGCTTCAGAAAAAGCTATCATACTTACGTCTACGCGCTACTACGATCAAGGCACTACTTTACTACCCATTGTTGGGACTCCTACTCCAAACGGTTTGAGGTCTAGTTGGGACTTCTTACCGAGGAGAACCCTTGATATTTTGGTGGGTCCAAAACCATCAACATTTATGGCTCTAGAAGGATGTCTAGATGACAAGATGAGCCCTCAAAGTCTGTTATGAATCTCTGCACATCATTCATGACTTACATTAAAATCTCAACTCCCGCATGTTTTTATCATGCACATGATTTCGAAGTGTCATAGGATGTCATCGATGACTTGTCACAAATAAAGTACAATGGTGAAGGCAGAGAAAATGTTGGCTTAGGGGGTCCTGACCCAGGTACAGAGTTAGTTGCACCAACCAACAAATCTCTACACTACTGGCCCTTTCGGCAACAACCCACATAGCACAGGCTGCAGTCTCACCCGAAGCAGTATGGGGGATGCTAGAACCAAGTTTTTGCGTCCAAATAATAGTGTGATGTCTTTTAGCGCCTCGGATTTGCCTTCGTGTAGATCTATACACTCTTAGGGATCAATGCTGCAACTCTATCCAAATGGTCTTTAGACCTTTGCGAAGGTCTACGATGAGTCTTTGCGGACCTTTAACAGTCAATATATCTACTTATGCGCATCAGAAAGCAGTCCTAAATTAGAGTCTGTGCAAATTTACTTAAGTTATACGTAAACTTCAGAGAATGCATTAAAGTCTTCGCGAAAACACATAAAAATGCATTGCGTACATCATTAACACTTATTCAGTAGAATCGCGCAAAATTCAACCAATATTTCATAAAACATATCATTAATCAACAACATATAATATTAACAACAATAAACATAAATACACAATAATTTTTTGGTAATTGTCTTTATTGATCTTCAATTTAGATTTACATAATCAAAACTACCCTACACACTTAGCTACAGGGATCCGCGCACTCAGCTACAGACTCTACCTAGGCCTCTATGCACTTAGCTACAGAGTCTTTCTTCTCCTATCTGACCCACTTCTCTTCACTATCACTACCTATCCATCATTATCCCGAAACATCATATGCCTTAAACTCTCTAAGACACACCTATTTATAGCCTTTTACATACAGTACCATGGTCTTCAAACCATGGGTGGATCTCAAAGCCGACTCATACTTTACATAAAACAAGGGGCTAAACCCCTTTGACTCTTAATCATCTACGGGCTCCGCATCGACAAATCACAGATAATTTACATTAGTTACAAAAAGTATGAAAACTTGGGTTATTTTAACCCTAAAACTACCCTAGGGGACCTGCTCCCAATAGCCCCCCAACACAAAGATCGTGACTCACCCTCGATTCACTCGGAGGTGTTGCAATGTTACTGCGAAGATGCCCCAGCGCCTCCCATATCACATCAACTTCGGAAACGCTCTGAGTTGCTACCATCTTGACTTCCTCAACTAATTTTTTTGTAGTTGGTCCTTTTGCGGCCAACCTCATCATCTGTTGTGTTTGCTGCACACCTTTAAGCTTATCCGGGATGGTTGTCGCGACTTGATAAGCTTCGGACAACCATGGCTGCATCTTGGTCTTCAGAAATGCCTCCTTTTTTTGTGCTTCCTCCACTTGAGCTAGGAGATTCTTTCCTTCCTACAGTTTATCAAGGCGTTGTGCAGGTGCAATGAAGGACACGGTTGCCCTGAATTCATCATGATGTCACTGTAGCTCCCTTACTTTTGTATTCAGTGTCTTCAGGTTTAGATCCTCCTATTGATTGCTCAAGAACTCCATTTCTTTCTCTAATAATTTTGTGCAGTCAGCAACTATGGCATCTAAAGTGGACATTCCTTCTTTTATCACAGCGTCGCGCTGCTCCCAGACCTCAGGAGGAGTCGTGGGTTGCAACTTTAATTGCAGCTTGGTGATCTTCATGTTGAGTGTAAACTGAACTTGGCCAACCTCTGCTTTAGCTTCGCGCACACCAGCAGCTAGTTTTCTAATATTTGCCTCTGGTTGTGCATCCTCAGGGATATGAAGCTCAAGAACTATCTTGCACGCCTTTGCGACTGCTGACTTTAGCCATGAGCTATGTGCCGGTAGTGCCTCCTTTTCCTTTAAAGCTTGTGTCTTCTCAGTGAACATCTACTCATTGTTCTTGTTAGGTTGTGTTATATTCTTTCCATAATTAGCCCATGTAGTTAATTGGGGGGTTAGAAGGGGGGTAGAGCCCCCCCCTTTGTTGTGTCGATTGCGTAGTGGGGGGAGTCACAGGGGGTTTGAGGGCTTTGAGGGGTTTTGTGCATGTTTTTTGCACATGGTTTTGGACGCGATCATTTTCGGTCCATGGTTTTGGACGTGATGGTTTTCAATCCATGGTATTGGATGCTTCAACATGTATAAATATGTATTGTAACATTGAAAGGAATATAATGAAAAAATCAAACTGGTAGTCCCAGTTTTGGGATCCAGGGGAAAATCTTTGTGTATATGTGTTTTATGTGTTATGCTCTCGCATTGTTTATTTTGTGTTTTTTATAATTCGTATGCAGGTAATTTTTGTACGGGGTTAAAACCTACATTTGGTATTAGAGCTATTTTGGCTTCAAGGAAATGCCATTGTTGCTGAAGGGTTTCGCTTGGGCCTGTGGTAGACCCTGTTTAGTGGGAGATCTATGGGATCGATTCTGGTGGTGAAAGAAGATGGCGAGCAGTGGAAAGATAGATATCAAGAAATTTAATGGTCAGAGTTTTGAGTTGTGGAAACTCAAGATGGAGGATCTTTTGGTGGATAAAGATCAATGGATCACAGTAGATCTGGGCACTAAACCAATGGGAGCATCCGATGAAGAATGGAAGAAGTTGGATCGGAAGGCAAAGAGCACAATACGATTATGTGTTTCAGATTCAGTATTGTTGAATGTATCAGGGGAAGCTACAGCGAAAGCTTTGTGGGAAAAGTTAGGGACTTTGTACCAATCTAAGTCTCTGGTGAATAAATTGTTCCTACGGAAAAATTTGTATAACCTGAGGATGAAAGATGGAGACTTGGTGACAAAGCTTCTGAATGCATTTAATACTGTGGTAATTCAGTTATTGGTTGTTGATATTAAAATCTTAGATGAAGATAAGTGCATCAGTTTGTTGTGTTCTCTACTAGATTCGTGGGATAGAATGGTTATTGCAATAGGTAGCAATGCAACTACTTTGCAGTTTGATGAAATAGTCTCATCCTTGTTGAAGAAGGAGATGAGACGAAAAAATATGGAGAGCCAAAATGGTGATGCCTTGTTTGTACGAGGACGGTGCCAGAACCAAAACAAAAATAAGTCATCGAGTGGGAGATCTAAATCTAGAGGGAGATCTATATCTCCAGGAAAACCTGTAAAGGTGGTGTGCTAGAAATGTGGAAAGGAAGGGCACTACAAAAGGGACTATAAATCTAAAGCTCCTGACAAAGGAAAGGGATCTAATGATGCTCCTTCTGCAGAGGTGAAAACCACCTCAGATGAAGGTGAGGATGTGTACCTGGCTTCTTCAAGTACACATGTAGATCATGAGGCATGGTTGATTGACTCAGGTGCATCCTTTCACTTCACTCCCCATAGAGAGTG
>APFE031737737.1:129538-147827 GCA_000404065.3 Pinus taeda | reverse complement strand
TTAGTCTTAATTTAGTTAACGTTATTAACGTAATTTAAGTAAACATTAGACTTTAATTAACATTAAATAATTAAACATTGGTCTTTAATTAATTAATATATAATGAATAACCATAATCAGTTACTTAATATCAACCGTAATTAATTGGTATAAACATAAATATTAACCTATTATTTTAATTCTTATATTAATTAATTAATTAAATGAAAAATTATTGGTTTTATATATATATACATAACCAAAACCTCAGATGGGCTAGGATCTTTCATTAGGTCCATGTGCTAGCTTACCATCATCGCACCAACACTAAATTTGCCAACACTTGTTCTCCCTCCACACTTCTAATATGCTCTTAGTCCTTCCTCTCATTTCCGTTTGCAACCATGGTTGGGGTTCCCTTGACACGACACCATAGTTTCAAACTTAGCCAGCAAAAGGGCACAACTCTCGTCTTTTGTAATGCGACCAAACCCCAATTATTTATAATGCATTTGTGATGCGTCTTACCACCCAAAAAGCTTAACTAGATTGATCTTCCCATATTACCCAACACAAATGCACTTGTAGTCGATGTTAGTCACCTACCAATCCATGCCAAAGATATATGAAGATGAGGTTCACAAACCTAATATCCCTCTATTCATTCCATAAGCTCGAAGGACCTTCAAATATAATCAATCACATTAGAGGTTGTGAAGTTGTCAATAATATTCAGAAGTATGAATATGGTAGTGGATTTTAGAAGTTCTTAGAGTTCTTTAGGTATTTGAAGCTATGACAAAACATTTAGCTTCAGTTGAAAGATAGACTAAATTTCCCTTTATACTTCAAAATTAGGGTTTGCATGTGTGGTGATCATTTTTGATGATTGCACAAATTTAATGACTCTAGCACCTTTATTTACATTCATCTTCATTAACAACTACTTGGCTTATTATCCCACTTTGTTATTTTTGCATGGACTTGCAACAAGCTTAAATTTGAAGTGATGCTGTTGACTCTATTGGTAGGCTAAATTGCTTCATTTTTAACCCCTTTCCTACTTCAAAATCATAACCTTAGACCTATGTTTTAACCTCACAACCTCCTTGTTCTGGCACTATTCGAAGAATCATGCATTTTCTTGCACTAGCTTTATATTTCATATTTAAGGGTTAAAAATGTGCTTAATTAATTTCTTTTATAGACTTTATACCTTTAATATTCTTTGCAACTAATATATTCCTTTCTAAAGTATTTGGTAAGCAACGTATTAATCATTTATTTAGCATGGTCAAGTGCAGGTAGGATTTTTGCACCATT
The DNA here is from genome assembly GCA_000404065.3 of Pinus taeda. Classification (NCBI taxonomy): domain Eukaryota; kingdom Viridiplantae; phylum Streptophyta; class Pinopsida; order Pinales; family Pinaceae; genus Pinus; species Pinus taeda. The sequence continues at coordinate 146,525 of APFE031737737.1, read as the reverse complement.
AGTGAATCCTAAACTTTTGTGACATCTCCATACCTAACGCTGACATCTCGTTCATAATCGGTCATCTTGAGTTGGGCTCAGAGTAGAGATAATTCAGGGATATTATAAAGATTAGGTCACCATCTAAATGCTCAAGTTTAGCATTTCGTTATAGCCAAAAGGCTTGGCATGTAATATTGTTGTTATTTTGTTATAGTCGAAAGGCTTAGATTGTAACGTTGAATGTAATTTGGTTACGGCTGCAGACCTGAAGGGATGTATATAATGTAGGATTTAGATAGAAAATGGTAGCGAGTGATAGCTATATCAATTCTATTGTGACTGTGGTATTTTGTAATTTTGTTGGTATCACCCTCATTCTGGACTGGATTCGATTTCATCATGTACATTCACTGATTCTGAGATTTAATATAAAGGCACTGCACCATGTTACTTCAATCCTGTGTTTTAATTATGTGTTGAGGGATCATTGAGGGCTGAGTTTCCAAGTTTCCTAAACAGGGAAACGAGTTGGTTGGCTAGGACCTAGCCAACCCAGCTCGTTCTCCCTCACATTATTCTTTCTCATTAAAGGTGTGTTGATTTCGTTTAATGCCAGGTGTGAATTAAATAGATGCTTTCATTCTTCCACAAAGTTCAGATTTGATTTCATTTATAACTATTGTGTAATGGATCGGTGGTGTGCATGCTCAACTAGGTTTGATCTTACCCTTTTGTAATTTCTTCTCTTCAAAGCTTAGTATTATTTCTGCCTGGATCGTGCAAGCACATTATTCTTGAAATAGTTCATTTAAAGTTCTGCGAATTCATTTCTTCGGGTCATTACAGCGAAAGTATTTCATTCTTTTCTGTCATAAGAGTCTGTATGCATTTCTGCAAGTGAGTGTTCATGTTTCAGAAGTATTCTTGATATCCTGAATTAAATATGCTTTGATAATTAAAGAATGAACGTTGTTATAACACATTAATCTGTATTGGCACTTTATACTTTTAAGAAGGATCAAAATTTATATTTAATTATTTCAAAGAGAACCTTTTTGAATTAAGAAGGTTAAAAAGGTATATCAGATTTGTGTGAATAACTATTACGGGGATAAAGCCTGATGTAACAATTAGATGATTCCTTTAATTGCTTGAAGGAGTTCCATGATTGAAGAAAAGTGTGCTTTGACTTTAGAATTAATTCTTATTTTAAATTTAAGTTTCGTTAAAGCATCTTTCCGCTTGTGGAAGTCATTTCAAACTTTTGTTTAGCTTTGCAAATTCTTTCCTTCAGTTAACACACCCTTTATTCTTTTATAAAAGGGATTTGAAAACTTGGTGCAAGAATCCATGTTCTGGTACAGGAAGCAACATCCTGATACAAGAATGGAGTGCTCTAGTCCTAAGGCTTAGAGCCCCTACATGAGGACATAAATCTTTAGCACAGGTGTAAGATATACTTCCAGCATATAAACTTTGTTCTGGTACTAGTGCAAGAATATTGCAAGAGTACATGAATAATAATTTAGTGCAGGGAGGAAGGTCTATAAAGAAGTCAGACATATTCAAGGGCCCAATTATTAACCTGACATAAAAATATGTTGAAGATAGACATATATTTCCATTTCCATTACCCAGGATTGCTTACAAGAGTTTGAAATTTCTTTTCATCTATTTTTCTGCAAAACTACTTTCTTTGATGTTCCAGCACTAGAATTTCTTTGGTGTAAATTGTTAGGTGATATTTTCTTTTTGATCATGCAATGTTGTAATCAAGGAATTAGGAATAGAGTTAGGAAAATTTCATATCATTTCTGACATTTCCTGTGTTTTGCCTCTAATTTTACGAAACCCCCGGGTTGACAATTAAGTGTTGAAGGAGTCTGCCTAATCGCAATTCCTGCACCTGACATTTTGGCATCGTTACTGGGGAGGCAATTTCAAATTGTTAAGAACTTTCCATTTTCTACAATAGGGGTAAGTCTTCTATTATTTTTTCCTGAAGTTTGCTACTATTGTTTTAAGGATTTTACGAGTGCTGATTTGTTTTGTTCTTTGCAACAATTGACAAATTCTTTTCTTTACAACATCTGAATTTTGTTTTCGGATTTGATTTTTTTTAAATGAATGCCTAAGAAAGGTATGGATCTGAGGCCCAATAAGGGTCGACGAAACACTGAAAAATATAAAAAATCTTCTCATATTGGATCTTCTTTCACATGTAGAAAGTTCAAGCAGACCCAAACTCATCACACCAGAACGGTCCACTTGGATTCTAGGAACAATGATACGGGTGTGACACAACTCGAAAAGGGGAATAAGGAGGCTAACGATGATTGGAAAGTCCAATTCAGCAATAGTCAACCTTCATCCTCTAGAAGTGGTCCGATTGGACGCACAACAATGGCTAATCATGAAGACCATGCAGAGGGCACTGGCGAGAATCAAGTAAATGAAGAGCAATGCACTTTTGGATATCCAATACTGATCTCATAAGTGAATGTGCAAATGAAGAATACTTCAGCTTCATCTCTTCCACATTTTCATGGTAAGGTGCATGAAGAGCCAGATCCATTTCTTCTTGAGTTTGATATATTATGTAGGAGTTATGATTATTCTTCCAATACCCAAAAATTAAAATTGTTTCGTGCAATTATCAAGGATTCAGCATTGCACTGGTTCATGAGATTAGGAGGAAACAATGTAAGTTCTTGGGAACAAATGAAGAGAGTTTTTTCGAATAAATATGAGGAATATTGTAAAACAAGAGAAATGCAGGACAAGATATTCACCATTGTATAAGGTGATGATGAGACTTTGGAGGACTACTTAGAGAGATTTTTGTATATACTCCAAAGGTCCAAACACAAATTTGATTTAAGTACTATTCGAACCTTGTTCCTACAAGGACTTATCCAGGATTGTAGACATAATTTGAATTTGTTAGGACAAGAAGGCATTGCTCAGAAAATTTTTGAACAAACTTGTGACCTGTGCAAGAAGTTCTCACAAAATAAATCTAGATCCACTAGAGGAGGTCGAAGCAAAACTAACAAACTGGTATCTACAAATGTTATGATCATTGTCTTGGAGAATAAAATGGACAACATGAAAATTGAAATAATGAATACTATTAGCAAACAAATAGAATCTTTGAAATTTCAGCAAAAACAAGAAAAAGCACAAGAGTCATTGTCTATTTTTTGTCCAAAATGTAGGAAAAGGCATCCTTTAAGAGAGTTTCCTACAAATATAAAAAGTGCTAATTGTGTGATCTATGGAGAGAACCATGATACCAAAGAATTCCCCTCCATACTTGGGTTAAAATTTTTATTTGAAGGAGATCATTCTGAACCTAAGCCATTACATGCCATAGGAGCACGAAGGAACTAGACGCAAGTAAGTGCAGGTATGGTTCCTAAACCACATTTTTATGGTTATAGTGCACCTCCATTTTCATATCATAATAATAATCACTCTCAACATTGTCAACACGGAAACCATTTTCACCATGGACATTCCTCTCAACCTTGGCAACAACGATGAAGAGGGCCAAACCATCAATATCATTCCTATCCTACTCAGATGCCATTATATACTCCTTCACATGCACCGCACCATATGTCACAACCATATTTTCCCTCTCTACCTTAGAAAAGTCAACCAATTCCACCATTGCCTTTGCCACCACCATTTAGACCATCTCAACTACCTACTCAACTAGTACCAAATCCTAATAATAAGGTGATACAACTGATTCATTTGGTTGGACCGTCCCCTTCTCCTACCTACTGAACCCTACAGGTTGGGATAAATGAGCTTCAATTGAGATCCAAAATGGTTGTTAAACAAAAAAAACAAAAACAATCCACATTGATCATTGAGGAGAAAAATCAGGAGGCAACTCATGACCATTCAAAAAACAATGTCACCATTCAGACCATTCCTGTACCTCTAGATTCACCATCTTCTTCAAACCAGCCACCCTATCCAGAGAGGTTGGCTATGGAGAAGAGTGACCCCAAGTCCACTCTAGCTTCATAGTTAAGGAATCTTTGTATAAAGGTCCATTCACTTCAAGCTATCATAGAAATTCCCATATGTACAAATATCTTTCGGGAGTTATGTCTTAAAAAGCCAAGGAGGAAGAGAGTAGAACCTCAGACCATTCAATTTGTTGGTAGAGAAACTAATTTGATGACAGGATGTGCATCAATGGAGAAATACACGGATCTTGGAAACCTAGTTGTTTCTATCCGGATAGGTGATAGCCTTGTCTCTAATGTATTAATAGACCTGGGGGCAACCATCAATGTTATGACCAGGCAAACCATTGAACAACTTGGGTTGGGCCATATTCATCCTACACCCACTGTGCTTGAACTTGCAGATAGATCTAAAATCAAGCCCTATGGAGTATTGGATGATGTGGTTGTCTCTATAGATTCATGGGAATACCCCATGGATTTCATTGTCCTTTAGCCAAAGAATCCATTGAGGACATCCTTTGATTCTGGGATGACCACGGCTTCCCATGGTCAATGGTTATATTGAATTTTGCTCCACTGATATGTACATTTCACATGGAGACTCTGGGAAAAAGGTCACCTTATATCCACCTGCAAGATCTATTCAGGAACTCAAGGACACATTATGCTTAGATTATGACAGTAGTGATGGGGAGACCCGGTCTTTTTCTTTGATTCATCATCATATCGAGTCTACCTGGGATGGTGAATTACGATATTTCTTGAAAAATTTAAACATTATGCCTAAATTTGACAAACTTTATGAGATATTTAGTCTGGATTTTCAAGAAAATTCTGATTTCCAACCTTCCTTATCCCATACCATGGCATCATCTTCCTATACTCTTGAGCCCGAGACCACTCTTGTTGAAATTAGTCCAGACAAATATTTACACATTATCTTAGACCTGAGTTCATCTCAGCAAGAGCAACTTTTTACCTTATTGCGAGATCAATTGGATGCATTCGCTTGGAGTTATGAAGACATGAAAGGCATTCCTCTTGAGACTTGTACTCATCATATCTATATCCAGGAGGGATCCTGACCTGTCCAACAACCCCAGAGATGAATGAATCTTGCGCTAAGAGATATTGTTAAAGAGGAATTACAAAAACTCTTAGACGCTAATTTCATCTATCCCATTTCTTATAGTCAGTGGTTCTCAACATTAGTGATAGTCCCTAAGAAATATGGGAGATGGCGTAATTGCATTGACTACTGAGAATTAAACAAAGCCGCTCTCAAGGATTACTTTCTCCTTCCTTTCATCGATCAGCTACTAGACACCCTTGCCAGTAAACAATGCTTTTCATTTTTAGATGGCTTTAGTGGGTATAACCAAATCTAGATCGCACCCTAAAATCAAGACAAAACTACCTTTCCATTGCCTTGGGGTACATTTTCTTATCGAGTGCTTCCTTTGGGGTTGTGTAATGCACCCGCCACCTTTCAAAGGGTTGTGCTGGCTATTTTTGTTGATCTTGAATGTGTTGAGATTTATATGGATGATTTTTTTGTGTTTGGTAACTCATTTGATGAAGCTCTTAAAAATTTAGAAAAAGTCTTTTTATGTTGCCAAGAGGCTCATCTTGCTTTGAGTGATAAAAAATGTAGATTAGTGTGCAACGTAGGAGTGGTTGTTGGTCATTTGGTTTCTAACAAAGGTATTCAGGTAGACCCTGCTAAAGTTGAAGTCATTATTCATCTGCCTGCACCCAAAACACAAAGGGAAGTGAGAGGTTTCCTAGGGCATGTTGGGTATTACTAGAGATTCATTGAGTTTTTTTCCAAGATTCCTACCCCGCTTTTTTTATTATTAGATAAGGATAGTGAATTCACCTAGTCCACAGCTTGCCAACAGTTGTTTGAGACATTGAAAGAAAAATTAGTACATGCACCAGTTTTGAGAGGACCAAACTAGTACCTTCCATTTCACATTTCCTCTGATGCCTCAAACACTGCCATTGGCAGAACTTTAGGACAAGAGGAGAATAAAAAATCCTGTGCTATTTATTACATCAGTAAAAATTTGTCACCTTCCGAATTTAACTATATAGTGACTAAGAAAGAATTTTTAGATGTTATTTTTGCTATTAATAAATTCAGACATTACATTACAGGATATAAAGTTTATGTGCATACTGATCATTCTGTTATAAAATATTTAATGGATAAACCTTTAACTAGCCGTAGAGTGACTAGGTGGTTGATTTTATTACATGAATTCAATGTTACAATTATTGATAGACCAAGAAAGTCTAATGTTCTAGCTGATCATATTTCTAGATTATATAATATTGGTGAAGTAGTTCCTGTTGATGATGATTTCCTTGACGAACATCTTTTTTCTATGTCATCGAAATCCCCATGGTTTGCTAACATAGCTAACTATTTAGTCATCATAAAAACACCACCTCACTTATCCGCTTTTGAAAAGTGGAATATCATTCAGAAAAGTGCTTCTTATTCTTGGATACAGGGAGACCTCTTTTACACTGGACCAGATTTTGTAATTCGTAGTTTTGCACGTGAGGAAGAAATGTTTGATATCTTAAAATATTCCCATGATGAACCTTGCAGTGGCCACTTGATGGATAAACGAACTTCATATAAAATTTTACGCATTGGCTATTTTTTGACTTCTTTGTTAAAGGATGCCAAGAAATATGTCAGGCATTGTGATAGTTGTCAACAGATGGGTCAACCTGTTCAAGCCAATGAAATTCCTTTATGTCCTCAAGTCATGATTGAGGCCTTTAAAAAATGGGCTATTGATTTTGTAGGACCCATAAACCCCATATCTTTAAATAAAAAACATATCTTGGTTGTTACTGATTTTGTTACTAAATGGGTAGAGGCTAAAGTTGTTTCTTTTTCCACTAAGAAAGTTGTTGTTGATTTTCTGTTTAATGAAACTTTTACTAGATTTAGTGTTCCTAGATAAATTGTTTATGAAAATGGATTGCAGTTTGTTTCTAACTTGGTACAGGAAGTCATGAATCAGGATAAGATTCAACACAAGAAATCTACACCGTACCACCCACAAACAAATGGACAGGTGGAATCTACAAACAAGGTGATCGAATCCATCCTCACCAAAACCGTAAACATGCACAGGAAGGATTGGGCTAGCTGATTGCCTGAAGCCTCATGGGCCTAACGAACCACTTGGAGGAATAGCACGGGGTATACACCATATGAGCTAGTGCATGGAAAGATGGTACTTTTGTTGATTAAATTTCAAATAAAGACTTTCAGAACTGTAGTTCAGTTGGGTCTAGATCTCTCAAAAGCACAACAACAATGTCTATTGCAGTTAAAATATTCGGATGAATTTCAAAGGGATGTTGTTCAACATAATCTTTTGGCGTAGCAACAATGCAAGAAGTGGCATGACAAGTTTATCAGGAAGAAACAATTCCAAACAGGTGATTGGGTACTTCTCTATGACTCTAGATTTAAATTTTTCAAAGGGAAGTTCCATACTCATTCGATGGGACCATATGAGGTAATTCAAGTCTTCGACAATGGCTCGACTATAGAAGTCAAAACTATCGATGGGTGAAATTCAGTTTTCCTCATGAATGGGCATATGCTTAAAGAATACTTTCAGCCCATCACAAAGGAAGATTTCATGAAGCAAGTGCAGCAGCAGTCTGAACATCAGTTGTTAGGTGGCTATGCTAGCCTATTGTGATCTGATTTCTTCTCTCTTGAAATAAAATTTAAGAAAATCCACTATAAATATATATATATAGATATAAAATAAAAAATATAAAAAAATAAAAATAGAAAGAGGTAAAGAAAAAATATTCTCCTATGATTGTGAAAATTAGCTTTACTAACATGATTGCAAAAGGATCAACCTGAAAACCAGCTTGCTGATAGGAAGATCAAATTATAATAAAATGGGAATGTTGCTTGATCTTTAGATGTGTTAACTTTCACCAAGAAGAAGCAGGTTCAAGTGCAGGAACCAAGCCCTTATCCAAGTTTGGGACAGCTGGCACGGAATTTTTTATCCAAGAAACACTTAATCCCCACTGCATTTACTTTTTGGATCAGCACTATATAGGTAGATGCCAGGCGAAATTTTTCCCTTCTTCTATTCCCATTTTTGTAAATAAAAACCTTTTATTTTCTTCTTTTTATCCCATAATTTTACCATCCCTTTCTTCAAAGAAATTTTCCCTATCCAATTTCGTATTTCCCTCTTTTTCCCTTGAAATGTTTTCCCTGAAATCCCTTTTCGATTTGTCCCTCTTGGTGGTCTCACTCTTGAATTCCCTATCGTAATTTCCTTCCCATTCTAAAATTTACCCTTTTCCCCACTTCTTTTCTCCTCATGGATCGATTGTAGGATCTAATGTGAACTCACAAATCAGATCGGAAGGCATATATTAACACCAAAGAATGGCAAATAAAACTTCCCTTGTATATCCATCAATTTTTTTAATCCAGCCTATGAATTATATCATATTAGAATTTTTTTGGTCCCCTTTCTCTTTGCAAATATGCTACAAATATCCCTAGTGCAGGAATATGTGTTCGAGTGCAAGCATGTGCATTGTAGGCATGTTCAAGTGTAGGCATGTTTACTGCAGGCACGTGCAGTGCAAGAATGTTTAATGCAGGCACATTCAATATAGGAATCCATACTGCTGAGCACGCCCAATTAGAAAAACACATGTTCTGGTGTAGGAATACCTTGTTCAGAAATGTGTATTGAAAGCTCATCTTTGTCTCATAAATTTTTGAATAGGCAAAATAATTGCACCACCTGTAGATCATGGCATTCAATAATTTGTATTATGATTCACACCTTTTTTTATCATTTACTAAATTGGGAATAAATCATTTAAGTACAAAGATATTTTAGAATATGAAATCTCATCTTTTTAATGAGTACTGAGTACACCTTATGTGAGATCATGAATTAAATGTGGGATGGTACGATTCTCCCGAAATCCAATACTTACCTCTTCTTGAAAAAATCATCACCTATTAATGATGCCCTTACTTCATATCTGACCTGTTGGCATTATGGCTAAAGTGTTGTCCTTGATGGCAACCTATTCAGGTGATGGATCACTATACAACAGGACAGTAGCAGAGTGTACAACAGGATAGTAGCAGAGATTGATGATCAGCTATCAATTATTGGAGAAAATAAGAGGTACGCAGGTACACCTTACATAAGGTGCGTACACGCAGGCCAATGTTACATAAAGTGCGTACATACCCGCAGTTATCCAGTTCATGGGGTGCGTACCCCTAGTGCACACACTTCGAGATAGTTAAGCGCCCACACATGGGGTTCTCTCATGGTATTTAGCCGTCGGTATTGAGTTATCATGGTTTTGGTTCGTGGTATTGATTATTTTATTATTATTATTGAGCCCCATGATCCTTGATTTAAGGAAGAGCTTGCCTATATAAAGAAGAGGAGATCATTTGGCTTAGTGTGTGTTTTGGGTTGAATATCTTAAGAAGCTAGATCTGAAGTTCTAGTGATGGGTTATGAGAGATGTCTAGATATAAATAAGGCGAATCTACTGATAGATTGAGATCTCTTCGGCGCATGTTCAGATCTATAGATCTGACTGTCTGGGTTGTTCTTGAAGTCTCGAAATTATCTATGCCCGAAGGTACGCAGGTCCAGTGAAAGAGAAGTGCGGAGATACGCAGGCGCAGAAGCATTGCAGGTGCGCAGATACGCAGGACCAGAAGCACTGAAGTTGCGGAGGGGCGCAGGCAGCTCATTGGACGCAGAGCGCACATACGCAGGAAGACTGTGAGACACAGTGCGCACATACGCAAGGATGAAGTTGGATACAGTGCGTACTTATACACAGCTGTTATATGGGTGAAGATGCGTACTTCTCTTGAGATCTATTTTGCTGTACATGTCTATCATTACTGAGATCTGGGTTTTTGAAGTAATGTCTGATGTCTGATATCATGTTCTGGTAACAGCAGTCTGAAAAGTGATTGACTATATATTTATGTGACATGATGAACTAGATCTGATTGTAGGGTCAGCACCTACGTACTAGTAAATGGATCAGCTAGTACAAGAGATGAGAGGGTTGTAGTCCTCTGCAGGTTGTAGCTTGCATACTGGTAAAGGACTGCACCAGTATATTGTAAAAGAAGTTTCTCATTAAAGAAGAAAGAAACGAGTTGCAGCAGGTGGTTTTCACCCACATTGGGTTTCCACCTTATATCTGGTGTTCTTTGATGTGACTGTCTGATTTTCTTGTTCATGCTCATTATTTACGGTATTGTTATGCAAAAATAATTCAAAGTATAAATAAGAAAGATTTGGTAAAAGAATTAGACAATACTGATGATTCACCCCCCCCCCTCTCAGTATTATTGTCAACACTCCATAGATCCGAGGGGTGATTTCACTGTTAGGGGTCAATTTCTTTTTTATTTTATCATCTAGATTGGTTTCTTTTATGGCTTTCTTTACCAGGTTTGCGATTTTGGAGATGGGGTTTTTCTCTAGTTTCTTGTAGCTACCACTATTATATAAGTGGTATTTCATTTTGTTAATGTAATCTTCATGATCCATAATGACTGTGGCACCTCCTTTGTCAGCCTTTAGAATTACTATGTCCTTATTGTTTCTAAGGTTTTTTAGGGCTTTAAGCTACTCCAGGCTTAAGTTTCTTCTGGGGGGTTTGGATTTTCTTAGGATAACCGCGACCTCTTGTCTGATGAGCTCTTTTTCATCATCCTTGAGCGTATTGATTCCATCCTCAAGGTTGCAAATGATTTCTTCGTTGGGGATTTTGCTAGGGGCTACAGCGAAATTAAGACCTCTGTTAAGGACTTCCAATTCTTCTGTCTTTAGCTCATAAGAGGATATGTTGACCACTTTTTTATTTTCCATGCTACTGTTCCTAGGGTTATTTTCTATATTACCATTATTTACCCTGTTATTGTGAATGGTTCTATCACTATTTTTCTCTATGTTTATTTCATCTAATTTATTACTACTATTAGGCCTATTAATTAATAATTTATTTGATTTGGTATTAGATGCGTACCTGTGATGTTGGGCGCACCCCCAACTCCCTGCTTCCACTTCAGATGTGCTTGTCTCTTCCATGATGTTGCGCATCTTGATGCCTTCCCGATTGTCATCATTTGGTGGGGTTCTGACTATAATGTTATTGGCATGCTAGTTCGCCATATAAGCTGAGTGTTTTGCAGTTGTAGTTATGCTGGTACACTGGCTGGGTTTTGAGTTGATTGCCTCTGCGTCCTTGCCCAATGTTTTTCCATCCATGTCAAAGTTTGTGAGTAACTGCTGTTCTATCACTGCCTTGTGCGCCACCTGCGTATCACCTCGATTTTCTGATTTCGATGTGGCTTTGTTATGACTGTTGGGACAGCGTGTTGCCGATCTGCGCTGTCCCATTCTTGATATTGTTTTGCTGAGCCTAACCCTCGAAAACCATTTTCCGTCCTGCGCAATGGCTTTTGGAATGCTTACTATTTCAGTTACCTCATCTTCTCCGCGGTTTGTGTGTCTGTTGCGAGGAGGAGTTAAACTTTGTCTTATTACCTTATGAGCCACCTGCGTATGGTTCTGATCTTCTGATTTTTCTGTGGCTAGGTTAGGACCGATTGTCTTGTTGTGCCTACGTGCTGCCATCGTAGCCCAATCTCCGTCCTGCGCACTGGTTTTATGGCTTGGATCGCTTACTGGTTTGGTTGTTCTCGGGCTCAATTTGTTGGGACAGTCTTGTGTGCCAACCCAAACAGCATCCTTCATATTCACTCCTGCTACGATGTGGCTGGGTTCAATGTTTGTATAACTGTTGAGATAGCGTGACCTTTGGTCTTCCGAATGATTTCTCTTTCTTTCCAGCTTGTTTAGTTTGCTAAGGTGCTTAGATTCAGTGCTCTCCTTCATTTTGCTGGCCTTCAGTGCTGCGGAGGCATCAATGACTTTCCAAAGGTCCTGTTCGATGGTTGTAGACAGCTTCACGTGTGTTCTGAAGGCAGCTGAGGATAGTTTGGCTAAAGAGGTTCTGGTTTTGCGAATTTCAAGGTGGACCAGTGTTTTGCTAAATCGTTCAAATACCCTATGATAATTTTGGTTATGCAACCTGTGTTTAATGTATGCAAAGGTAGGTGTAAGATTCGAATCCCTACATTGCTTTAGAAAGTGCAGATCAGCTTCTTTTCTCCTTATTTTCATCCTAGTTTTTTCGAGATCACGGATCTCTTTCCAAGTGTCCCCTCCGTGCAGGGTAATTATTTTGGATTGCAGACTACTGTGGTGTGATTTTTGAAAGGAGCTCGGACTTTCCACAATGCTCATGTTTTTTAGTCGACGTTTCGAGTCTGAACCTAGACTCATCTTCAGGACAAAATGTGAGGAGAAAGGAAGGTAAAAGATAGGTATAAATATGAGTATGGCTTAGCTACAAAGATAAATTGGCCGACTCATTTGTAATTTTAATTATTGTTATTTAATTTTCTGGTTTTCTTTGTTTTATTAATAATTAATTTGTTATTCTAATTTTTGATAATATTAATATTACTATTTTGTTTTGTATTATTATAATAGAACCTAATTAATTTCATGTTTATAACTACTGTTTTATGCTTTTTCATTAGCTCTAATACTATTTTCTCGAATATTATAATTGAGACTTAATTTATATGGTTATATATGCTAATAAATGTGTATTTTAATTAATTTAAATTTTAATATATATTTAAAGTTTATTCTTGTTGTTTAGTTAATTTAGTTATGCTAATATTATTATTATTGTTATTTTAATGCTTATTATTAATGTTTTTAGTTCTTTTTTAATAATGGTTTTGCTCTTAGTTACTCTTAGATAGTTCTTGATTATTTGTTATTCTTTATATTATCAATACAATTATTAATTTTGTTTATTTATATTATTCTTCATTATTACTCCTAGGAATATTAATTATTCCTATCTAATAATTTTCATTCATTTGATGTTTTGTGTTCTTATTATTACTATATTAATCCTCATTGTACATAACTTACACTAATATTTATATTGTTATTGATTTTATTATCAATTTATTTATATATATCTATTATTATTATTTATATATATTGATGTTTTTTATTATTTCACATTATAGCCATCGAATTTATTTCATTATTTTAGCTAGCTAGTATTAAATGCTTGTTATTATTACTTACCTAAGCCATACTCATATTTATACCTATCTTTTACCTTCCTTTCTCCTCACATTTTGTCCTGAAGATGAGTCTAGGTTCAGACTCGAAATGTTTTATTTGTTTACCATACCTCTCGTTTATTTATTTTTTTTATTAATTTACCATACCTCTTTTACAAATATGGTATTTGACCTATAGGATTCACTTAAATAAAACCTCTTTCTTGAGCCTTCATAAATAGAACGAGGGTTATGGACTAAATATAAAAAGAGGTTTTATTTTATTTCCATGCCATGCGTCTAGTTTATTTATATTTTTATTTATTTACCATACCTTTTGAGTAAGTATAAAAAGACGTTTTATTTATTTACCATACCTCCACTTTACTTATATTTTTATTTGTTTACACCCTTGCATGTATATAGGTGACTTATGGAGTAAATATAAAAAAATGCTTTATTCATATACCATACGTCTCATTTATTTATATTTTTATTAATTTACCATACCTCTTTTATAAATATGGTATTTGGGCCTTTGGCCCATAGGATTCACTTAAATAAAACCTATTCTTGAAAATGGGCGAATGGATTCACTTAAATAAAACCTATTCTTGAAATGGGCGAATGGAAGGTTGTAACTCCTAATTTCAAGGGCTAAATTTACCTTTTTTACCCTCTCCCTTAAAATAAGGTGGGCTATTTGAGGTGATTTGAAAAAATGTACTATGATACAAAATATTCACCCACTAAAAATTTAAAACCCCTTAATTTCACCAAAGGGCGAACATTCGCCCCTAAAATCACACCTAGCGAGCAGCGGAAAGATAGAGATTGAGAAGTTCATTGGTCAGAGTTTTGAGTTGTGGAAACTCAAGATGGAGGATCTGTTGGTGGATAAAGATCAGTGGATCGCGGTAGATCCGGGTACTAAACCAATGGGAGTGACCGATGAAGAATGGAAGAATTTGGATCAGAAGGCAAAGAGCACAATATGATTGTGTGTCTCAGATTCAGTATTTTTGAATGTATTAGGGGAAGCTACAGTGAAGGCTCTGTGGGACAAGTTAGTTACTTTGTACCAATCGAAGTCTCTGGTGAATAAACTATTCTTGCGTAAAAATTTGTATAACCTAAGGATGAAAGATGGAGACTCGGTGACATAACATCTGAATGCGTTTAATACTGTGGTAAGTAAGTTATCATCTGTTGATATTAAAATTTCATATGAAGATAAGTGTATCAGTTTGTTGTGTTCTCTACTAGATTCGTGGGATAGTATGGTTACTGCAATAGGTAGTAATGCAATTGCTTTGCAGTTTGATGAAATAGTCTTAGCCTTGCTGACGGAGGAGATGAGACGAAAAACTATGGACAACCAAAATGGTGATGCCTTGTCTGTACGAGGACGGTCCCATAACAGAAACAAAATTAAGTCATCGAGTGGGAGATCTAAATCTCCAGGAGAACCTATAAACGTGGTGTGTTGGAAATGCGGAAAGGAAGGGCCCTTCAGAAGGGACTGTAAATCTAAATCTCCTAATAAAGGAAAGGGATCTGATGATGCTCCTTCTGTAGAGGCAAAAACCACCTCAGATAAAGGTGGGGATGTGTACTTGGCTTCTTCAAGTACACATGTAGATCATGAGGCATGGTTAATTGACTCAGGTGCATCCTTTCGCTTCAGTCCCCATAGAGAGTGGTTCTGCGAGTATGATAAATACGATGGTGGTGATGTCTTCTTAGGAGATGATAGGAAGGCTAGAATCATTGGTTGTGGAAAAGTAAAGTTGAACTTGCGAGGAGGAAGGGTTAGAACCCTTCCGGGTGTTCTGCATATTCCTGCATTGGCCAGAAATCTGATTTCTGTAAGCAAGTTTGGATGATGCAGGTGTAAAGACAGTGTTCGAGAAGGATACCTGCAAGATGGTTCGAGGAGCACTGGTATTGATGCGGGGAGTTCGGATTGGGACTCTGTACAAGCTGCAAGGTAGCACTGTTGTTGACGGGTGCAATAGTTCTATGGTTCCTGAAAATGGAGCAGAAAATCTAGTGGTCTCTGGAGAGAAGACCATGTTGGGGCATCAAAGGCTTGGACATATTGGAGAGAAGGGCCTTCGAGTACTTCATGGTAAAGGTATGGTAGAAGGTATGAGTAATAGCTCTCTGGATTTTGATTTATGTGAAAATTGTGTATATGGGAAGAAGAATCAGTTGAGTTTCGCCTCTGGTGGTAAGAGGACAAAACATATATTAGAGCTTGTGCATAGTGATGTGTTTCAACCTATGAAGCTTCCATCACTATGTAAGTCTGTGTACTATGTATGATTTATAGATGACTTCTCAAGGAATACATGGATATATTTCCTTAAGAAGAAATCTAAAGTCTTTGATAGGTTTAAAGAATTTAAGGCTTTGGTGGAAAACTAGACAGAGAAGAAGATAAAGGTGTTGAGGTTAGATAATGGTGGAGTTTTACAGAAAGGAATTTGAAGAAATTTGTAAGAAGTGTGGTATAGCACATCAGAAGACTACTCCATACACACCTGAGAAAAATGGAGTTGCATAAAGAATGAACAAGGTGTTGTTGGAAAGGGTAAGAAGCATGATTAGTGGTGTCAGGTTAGGACAATAATTCTGGGCAGAGGCAGTGGAGACATCATGTTACCTAGTAAACAGATCACCTTCATCAACGTTGCAGGATAAGACTTCACATGAGGTATGGACTGGTAAGAAACCCTCTGTTTCACATCTGAGGGTATTTCGATGTGATGCGTATGTACATGTTTTAAAGGAGAAAAGAACCAAGTTGGATAGTAAATCTAAAAAGTGCATCTTTATTGGGTATAAGGATGGTTTAAAGGGTTATAAGATTTGGAACCGAGTAACAAGGAAGGTTGTGTACATCCAAGATGTGGTGTTCAGAGAGGTGAAAGATGTTATTAAAAATGAATTCCCATCAAAGGAACTTGAGAAGATAAAGTTTGAGCTTAAGGAGGAAGAATCAAACTCTACAACAGAAGAGGAATGAGAAGATGAAGAGCCACAAACTCCGGGTTTGAGAAGATTAGTTCAAGAAAGAAGGTAGCCAGAAAGGTATGGTCCATCTACTTTTTGTTCAAATTTTTCTTTATCTATTACTGATGATGATCCTAGAACTGTGAAGGAAGCAGTAGATTCAGAGGATGGCAAACTATGGAAAGAGGCCATGTTGATGAAATGGCATCTTTGCACAAAAATGAGGATTGGGGTCTGGTGGAGTTGCTAGCTGGAAGGAAACCCATTAGCAAAAAATGGGTGTTTAAGAAGAAGACAAACAAAAAAGGAAAGGTGGAGAAATACAAAGCTCGGTTGGTAGAAAAAGGTTATTCCCAAGTGTCGGGAATTGATTTTGTTGATATTGTTTCTCCTGTTGCCAAGGTAGCTTCTATTAGATTACTTTTATCTGTTGCTATTGTTTTTGATTTTGAGGTAGAACAGATGGATGTGAAAACAACATTTCTTCATGGGGATTTGGAAGAGGAGATCTACATGAAGCAACTTGAAGGCTTTGCAGTTAAGGGTAAGAAGGAACTGGTATGCAAGTTAAAGAAGTCTCTGTATGGGTTAAAACAGTCACCAAGGATGTGGTATAAAAAATTTGATAGTTTTATATGGGAACTTGGCTTCACCAGAAGCAAGGCAGATCACTATGTATTTTAAATTAATTGGTGACCATGTTATTTATCTGGTCTTGTATGTGGATGATATGTTGCTGGTTGGAAATGACAAAGAAATTATCCAAGATTTG
>APFE031737737.1:72368-127227 GCA_000404065.3 Pinus taeda | reverse complement strand
TTTCTTGCATGTCACAATCAAGAGAATTCATCACTCAACATCTACATGCAGTGTATCACATGACCATGGCAAGTCTACAAAGTGCATGTCATGCGCTTTCACTCATTTTTGTTTTGTCGATGCCTATAAGATTGGAGTGTGTCTGTCTTCATTCTTGTATCTTTTACATCTGCTGGTTCACACAACTGTGTTGTTCGTGAACCATGCCTTCACCGGCATGGGTCAACCAATGCGTTGGTGGCTGCATTGGAAGTATCACTTATCGTGAGATGACCCATGGACTTTTAGCTTGGGAGTACTAGTGTTTACTTTTTGAGTTGTTTTCTTTCATGCATGTTTGCTTATTTCTTCGTGTGTTTGCTTGCTTGCTTGTTTTTTTGCTTACTCACTTTGCTTTCGCATTTGCCTCTACTTCTTGCTTTTATTTTCTTTTTGGTTTTTTTGCTTTTTATTGTTCGTAGGTTAGTTTTGCATGGATCGTGTGTGACTCTTGAAACAAGCTGGGTAAAGTACAATAGGACATGTACAACTATCAACATTTGGTTATCTGTTGCCCACTTTCTTATGTAAGAACTTGTTGTCTTCTTTCCATAATACATCAATGTAAAATACATACTATTTGAAGTGAACCTTGGTGAAAACACAATGCTTGCATGCTAACTAGTATCACCTACTCTAGTCGGTTTTTTTTGGGTTAATCCTTATCAGCTCAGTCAAGTAGAGTAAGGTGAGGGGGGAAACCTTAAAAAGCATGTTAGAGGTATACATAAAATACTTCTCTTAAGTAACAACCTCTTCTATTCTCAATAAGTCAGGATCCCTCTTTCGCTTATGAAATGAATAAGTGTGATGAACAATTATGAAGATGAAAAATGAAAAAAATGAAAAAGTGAAAAAACTTTGGAAACAATTAAAAATGAATAAGGTGAAAGAAGAGAAAGGCTTCCTGCATAGAGAGGTGATGCAAGTAACTCCGCCGAGGTATTGACTAGGCTCGCTGGTAGAAGAGCCATGCTTGTGTTCCTACATGACTTTGCCAGGGTACTGTTTAGGCCTGTTGGCAGCGGAGAAAGACCAAAGATGAAACTGAGACTCTAACGACGATACTACTTGTGCATCATATACTCCTCAACCCCAATCGAAGCAAATGTGTTGGCTTGGCTTGGAATGTGTGTAGACCGACCAAGGGCTTGGGAGATGCTACATCTTATAATCAAGTAGTGTGGAAACCAAGACGAACTGAGAACTAAATAAGATTTCTAGAGGTGGTATACTTTCTTTTCACGAATAAGATCCATTCATAGAGATGGAGTTCTACCAGTGTGTCGCCAAGTTTTTTAGCGGCTAAAACCACCCTCCAAAATTTTACCTTAGCTTTGTTTTGGAGCTTCCATACCAACCTCTCACAGCAGCATGTCTTGTCTTGTCAAGTACACAAGCTTCAACGATTTTCCTCTAGAATGACATCCTGTCCATCAAATCTTGTTGCAGCACCCTCAAATGTTGTTTCACCGAACTTGGTGTAGCTGTAGGCTAAGCAGATTCCTCAAGAAATTGCACAATTATGGAGGGAAACCAACCTTCCCTCCAAAAATTGCACAATTCTATCTAGTAGCCTACTGGGCTTTGGAATTGCGCAAATTTTACTGTCACTGTTCACTCAGAAAATAATGCAATTCCTCCTAGTAGGGTTCCTCAGCCCATAAATTGTGCAATTATGGGTAGCAGTTTGCTTCTCTGCCCAGAAATTGTGGAATCCCTCTGGGAAGCTAGGCTATCTCCCTCCTTGAAATGCACATTTTTTTCTCCCGATTGAGAAGACTGTTGCATGTGCAGTTGAGATGACCGGTTCCCTCCAGGACCGAGAAAAATTGATTTTCATCCATGGGCTACTCCTCCCAAGGCAGTATGCAAAGGCATCCCTTGATTCAAGGATCTGTTTTTAACAGCTGGAGGTTACATGTAATGATCATCTCAGAAACCTCCCACTAAGTGTCACGTTTCGTAGATTTGTGACATGCACGCCACAACCTCGATCTTATCAAAACTCATCAACTAGATGCTACAGAGCTTATTCCTCATATCGACCTTGTAGCTCTGGCATCCCACATTGCATCTAGGAGTCGTTGACACATTCAGCTCAATTGTCTTGGGGTAAGCCTGCTACTCATAACTTGCACTATGTTTCTATTGCTTTTTTTATTTCCCTTTATGTGAGTGTTGTATGCTTGATTTTAGTGAGCACTTGCCGTCGTTTGCAAGCATACTAGCTTATACTAAAACTGTTTCAGTTTTCGTTTCATCTCACTACTGTCGCATGCATGACATTGTTTTGCATGGACAGTCGACATTACGGCGACTCGATTCACACACATGCATGCTTTCCCATTTTCTAAATCCTGCACTTCCTATTTTCATGAATGATCATTCACTCTTGTTTGCACTCATCTCACCATGCATTTAGACTTCTCATGTTTTCAGTTGCTTGTCGGCTGAACTGGGCTGCCTTGGCCTAGATCGTGCCTTTCCCAGCTAGCACTCTGCCTTCCCTCAAAAAATTGCACAAGCCTAGCCAGGAATTGTCATCCAGGCTTGCATTGCACAATTATTGGAGACAGTGTCATGTTGGCCCCATAAACTACACAATATAGTTTTCTCGTTGCATGTCACTGCTGATTGAAATTGCGCATTGTGCAATTTTGGGCCTGGGCAGGCCAGGATGGACTGTGCATTTCTTGGACTGTGCCTTGTTCATTTTTGGCAGTCAGTCTCCTGACCTCCCAGCGGAAATTGCACGACCTTCATGACCAGTCACATAGGTATGTTGCATGTCAACTCTCAAGTTCATTTTGGTTTTCCACTGACAGGTTGCTTGCCATGAGTGTTTCCATGTATCTAGGTATCACATGTGTTCATCTATCTCTCAGCAGCATAGGTACAATGGTTTCTAGGAGAACATAGTCGAAGACATCATTTAGAGCACACTCGGGGATGGAGTCGATCAAGTGTGGATGAACTTGCCTACTCATGAATACATCAAGTTGTTCATAGACAAGGACATCAAGATATGAAAGCATCAACATCACAACAAGCAGCACCATCAACAATAGCTGAAGGCAACATATCGGATGAAACGAACATAAGAGGAAGGTTGTTAACAACTCAAAGGTAGAACAAAATTGCAAGCTTAGGAAGATCCACTTGTGATAAAAGAAACTTTGGGGACTCAAGCAATGAGGTGAAGACGCGACATGAAGATTGTGAGAAGATAGAGAAGGAATTGCATGTGCTGAAGTAACAACTCAAGGAAGAAAATGAGTTGCATAGATGAGAGAATGAGTTGCAGCAGGAACATGTACAACAGTGGGTGCAACATTCACTCACAGAGTAGCTGGAAGAGAGTAGACATAGCAATGAATGTTGTTGATCTCATGCAAGGGAATTCAAAAGAATGCATGTCATTATGTGCATGCATGCGATATAACCCATTTGGCACACTCACCAAGGCAAAGAAAAGAAGAAAGTTTGACTGGAGTTGAACATGCAGTTGATCGTTGATGCGCATGACCATGATCACACACTGGAATATCAACACGGACACTATGCATCAGTGTATTGCTGATTCGGTCACACCCAAGAAGACCATGTGCATGTTAGTAGATGATTTGGATGGAGGAGCCACACCAATGCATCAGGATGCAACATATGAAAGAGTTCACTTCAACAAGATGTCACCATGGAATGCTTACACACCATCATAGACAACCAAGGTTGGCATTAGCTCACCACCTTCACCATCGCAAGCATATCAAAGAGTTGGTCTCATCACAACGAATCAAGTTTCAATGATGTCTTACATGGCTTGTTCAAGCCATATTGTCTCACATGGGAGCATGTGCATTGTAATGTAACGTCTTGTTTGGTGGAAGTTCAGGTGTCGACAGTTGGATGTAACAGTCATACAATAGATGAAGAGTCATGATGGTAGATGAGCTGTGACAAAGGGGAATGTCAAGGGTCACCCCACCCTTTGCTATAAATAAAACCTCATAAACAATTGTAAAGGCTTTTGGTGAACCAAGCTTCGGATAGGACTATCATAGAGAGAGCTTGGATAGTATTTTAACGATCCTTGGCTTCTCCGCTGCGGAGAGCTAGTATATCTCTTTGGAGGAGTAGGCGGTTGTGGCTGTAACGTTCTGCTGTTGGAACTAGTGGTTAGACATGGAAGTATTGTATGACAAGAGCTTACACTTATTAATATAACAGAGCCAACGAATTTCATGCATATGTTGTATTGTATTCTATGCTAGCTGGTTTACTTTAAATGATATATGTATTTGTTTTCTTACGCATTCATGTATAGAAATTTCTGTGTATGTATGCATGAATCTTTCTGAAACATGTTATTGCTTTAACCATAACTTTAGATTGCTAGCTAACTTTCCTTCCATGTTTTGATGCATCTTTTCTTGTGTGTTCCCTTCTTAACTCCATGCTATCACAAGTTTCCAAGGGGCACACTCATCTCAACCCACGTGCATTTTAACCTCTCATGCACCTTCCTTGGCTTGTTGCAGCTGTCACACCCTTGCTACCAATAGAGAGATCTTACTTGCCTCTGTGCGAAATCGCGGTCAAGGAATTACCATATGACCCACTACTGGGACTCCTACACCAAACAGTCTGGGGTCTAATTGGGACTTCTTACTAGGGGGATCCCCTTACATGTTGGTAGGTCAAGAACTGTCAACAATACCATCACCCAAGCTATCTTATTTCAATTATGTTTGTAAGCATTTTTCAATATTTTTATATTAATGAAATGAATTGTTTTTTTGATGCATCTTTGTGTTTATGATTATATCTATAATTTGTTGCGTTCCTGTTTGATTTTAGATTAGTGGTATCAGAGTGGTCTGCTCTTTCTCTATTTTTATTTGCATGTCTCCAACGAGGTTAGGGTATAAGGAGTTAGCGCTTGATCTGGTTGAACCATTGTAAGATCAGCCTCACAAAACCTAACGATCTCCCATGGCAGAAGAAAAGAAAGATGAGGGGGTAGGATATACTTTCAAAATGTTGCTCGAGGAAGAACTAGAGTGACAAAGGGATGCGATGATGGATAACTTTGCCTAGATCCTTTGACGGTTACCCACAGGTGATGCATTTTCAACCAACAACCACTCTGGAGGCACCACTCCTTTTAAGGTACAAGTTAACTTCGATATTCCCATATTCGAAGGCCTGATAGATGTAGAAGTTGTAGATAAATGGTTAAATCTATCGGAAGGACATTTTTTAGTTCATGAATTTTCCAATTGGGAAAAGATTACTTTTTCACTTCTAAAGCTGCCCCACATGTCAAGGATTGGTGGGAAATCTAATATGAACAAAAGGACGAGAGTGAACCCTCAATGTTTTCAGTGTCACCCACTTGGAATTATTTCAAAGATGCCATCAAGGAACAATATCACCTGTTGGGAGATATGAAGATAAATACATAAAGCGGACAATGCTACGATAGGGAAAGGACCAATATGTGACAAAGTTCACAAATACTTTTCATACCCTTTGCATGAAGCTTGGTATCAAGGATACTGAGCGAAATTTGGTGCTCAAGTACCGTGACTGTCTGCAGAAGTACATCCAAGATGAGGTGGAGTTCCTAGACATTTCCTCGCTTGGCACACTATCAAGATTGAGAAGAAATTTAAACAAAAGAAATAGGACTTTGGATCTGTTAATCTAAAGCAACGAAAAGGTGCCCCCAAACCATAGAAAAAATGACCAAGCCAAGGTGGCGCTACCCATTATAGCCCATTGAAGCCAGAAAAAATCGAAACACATCGAAGATGAAGAAGGAAATGGGAAAATGGTGTGAGTTCCATAAGATATCCACTGGCAATACAAGTGAGTGTCGGTTCAAGCAGTCACTAGTGGTCGAGCTAAAGGCTTCCAAATTAGACACATGTTCTGAATCTGAATCAGAACCTAATCGGATAACTAATAAAGGGAGGTATATCATTGATGCAGAGCCTAGTGCCACCATGGCGACCACCAAGATCGAGAAGTTTGAGTTTTAAGATCCAGAGGAGGGGGAATGCATCTTCCACTCACAGAAGTGGGTGAAGGCTTCTCCATTGCAGTTCATTGTCAATAGCGAGAGCCAAAAGAACCTCATTTAAACAAAAATTATGAAGCGGCTGGGCCTAAACACTATAGCACATCCTCAACCATACACCATCAGGTGGCTTCACCAAGGACAAGATATTCGTGTAAGTCAACAGTGTCACCTTCCCTATAGCATCAAGCCCTTCACGGATGAGGTACTGTGTGGCATTGCTCCTCTTCAAGTTTGTGATGTATCATTAGGACAACCATACTTGTGGAAGCGACATGTTGTATATGAGTCTAGACCTTGCTCCATGATTATTAATTTGGCTAATAAGTTGTACAGGATACTAGAGGTAGCCCCACCTACCGCCATCTCGTTGATCACTACAAATCAATGCAGTAAGATCATTTCCCAAACTAGGAAATTTGTTTTCCTTATGATTCAGTCCTAGGGCAAGAAGAAGGTTGCGGCCATGACTCTTAGACAGGGAAGGTCATGGAGGAGTACAGGGATATTTTTGCCTTACCCACATGGGTACCTCTGCACTGTCAGGTCAAGCACTCCATTGATCTGACCACCAGCACGCCATTGCCTAATGGACCGATCTATTGATTCTTTGTTCTGGAGAACAATGAGATCAAGAGGAAGATTCAGGAACTCTTACAAAAATGGCACATCAAGCCAAGCTCATCACCTTGTGGGAGCCCGATTGTATTGGTACAGACAAAGGATGGGAATTGGAGGCTCTGTATTGACTATCGGGTGCTAAACAAGATCACTGTCTAGAATAGGTACCCAATCCCGCAGATTGATGACCTTTTGTGCTAGCTCAAAGGGGCCAAATATTTCGGCAAGATTGGCTTGAAGTCAGTTTATTACCAGGTTCCTATCAAACCCTTCGATGTGTGGAAAATTGCCTTGAAATCCAAGGAAGGGCTTTTCGAATGGTTGGTCATGTCATTCAGATTGACGAATGCACCTACAACCTTCATGAGATTGATGGATGTCATCTTGCGACCCTTCACCAATGCATTCATGGTGGCGTGTTTAGATGACATCTTGATATTTAGCTAGAGTTGGGAAGAGCACCTCTAACATATTTAATAGGTCCTTCAAACCTTGTGCCAATAAAACTATTGTGCTAACTTGGAGAAATGCACATTTGGCCTGAACCAAGTTCAATATCTATGGTACATCATTAATGAGCAGGGTGTACTTGTGGACCCATCCAAGATACAAGTCATTCGGGATTGGCTAGCCCCAACCACTCTAACAGAGCTCCACAACTTTTTGGGTCTTGCCAATTTCTAGTTTAGGTTCATGTTGGGGTTATCTCATATCACTTGGCCTTTAATTCAAGTCATCGAGGGTAGAGCAAAAGTAATTTCTTTTGGTCAGAAACCCAACAACAAGCATTTTCTGAGTTGTAGAGTCACCTCTGTTCTGCACTAGTGCTCACATTACTAGAATTGAAACAACCATTTGAGATTGAGATAGATGCCTCTGACAATGTTATTGGTGCGGTTCTTACTCAACATGCACATCCAATGGCTTACAATAGTGAGACACTCTTAGACACAGCCCGAAACTACCGCACTTACAACAAAGAAATGTATTCCATTTTACAGGCCTGCCGTTAATGGTAGCATTACATTCTCCGGAAGGAAATGATCATCCACATAGACCATCGACCTCTACAGTTCATATAGACAACAGGGAAGTTGCAGGACAATCACCATAAGAAATGGTCCACCTATTTGCAGCAGTTCCATTTGAACATTAAGAATAAGAAGAGCAACACTAATAATGTTGTTGATTTCCTCAACTGACCACTGCTTATGGCGTTGACCACTGTGCTCGACTGCTGTGGGCACAAGATGTTGGGGTGGCCTCATCTTTAAAAGAGCGATCCAGAATTTGGCAACATATACCAAACACTCCTAGAAGGGAAGCAAGTTCTGAATTTTCACCTTCAGGATGCACTGATATGCCACCTGGGACACATCTATGTTCCTTCAAGTTAGTGTGCCAAGATGATTTGGGAGGCACACTACAGTTGGGTCACTGGACGTTTCGGAATAGAGAAAATAGTGGCAGTATTGAAGAAGCAGGGATGTTGGAAATACATTAGATCCTGCACTGCCTATGTCATTGCCAAACCAACCATCAAGAAGAAAGGCATGTATACTCCTCTACCCACTCCTAACTGACCTTGGGAATTCGTCTCCATGGATTACATGTCGGGCCTTTCTTCTACTAAACATGACAACGATTGCATTTTTGTTGAAAAATTCTCTAAGGTGGCCATCAGGGCAACCTGCAAGAAGAGTATCACAACGGAGGCCACTGTTAAGCTCTTATTTGAGCAAGTATGGGTACACTTTGAGATCCCACAGTCCATTATCTCAGATCTGGACAACAGATTCTTGAGTGGATTTTGGTCAAGTCTTTGTTCGATGTTGGATACAAAACTTACTAATTCCACAACTTTCCATCCCTAAATTCATGGTCAAAAAGAGGTTGTCAACATGATGATCGTACACATTCTGCTTATGTATAACTCGAAGCATCCACACACGTGGGATGAGACTCTCCCCTATGTACAACATAGCTACACCAGAGCTCTCCATAGCTCAATAGACCACAACCCCTTTTAGGTAGGGTTAGGATTTCAACATTATGCCCCATTAATGTGGCTATACCATTTGTAGCCACTAAGGTAGATTCAACTCACGTTTAGTCCGAAGCTGAAAGGGCTAACAACTTTATTGAGCATGTTCAAAACATCCGCCAACAAGTCCATGATATATTGGACATAGCCAATGCTGAGTACAAGCAGTGCCATGATCATCATCGAGTTTCGCACAAGTTCTAGGTGGGCGACAAAGTTTGGGTACATTTCTAGAAGGAGCACCTTGTTGGACCCCACCACAAGCTTCTCGCTCTGATATGTGCCATACACCATCACCAAGGCCATCAGTGACAATGTATTCGAGCTCAACATCCCACTGTTCCTTGGTCTGCACCTAGTGTTCAATGTAGATCCCCCTCGACCATACTTTCCAGGATTGTTGGACACATCTGACATTGCAGAACAAATCACACCAACAAAGCTCAACTTGGACTCCATGGAACAAGCAACAACTAATCAAATCATGGACACATAGATCAAGAACACTCACCAATAGAGGAAACAACTATATCGAGTTGTCAAAGCAGGCCAAATGGTTCACCAGGGAAAGTGGTTCACTAGGGACCAGGTTCAACATAGATTTCCTCACCTCATGGAGGCTCTGCATGTAATGGGGACCATTGCTTCCTAAGGGGGGAGGAATGATCCAAGGGGATATTGGTGGCCACCCACCTATTCCACTTAGACCCCCTAGTGAGTTTGATATGTTTCCTTGTTCATTTCAACATTTACTATTTTTAGTAGTTTTTCAGGTCTTGAACTTCCAGAGAAGTTTTGACACCCTAAACGACGTTTTTTTTTTTTTTTTTTTTTTTTTTTTGGTCCACGTTAGGCCCATAAGCATAGGCACAGGCCTATAGTGAAACATGTAGTACTAAAAGAGACATTTCCAACAAGGTATCATAAGTGCCAAACAGAGATAATATGGCCAAGTTACGACCCTGGGAAGTTGGATGCCAAACTAACCCCAACGGGGCCCACAAACTCTTGGTGTTACATCTCTTGGGGTCAGGGTTTTGGTTGTTTAGGGTTTTCTCATGTTTTCCAATAATAAATAAGCCCTTGAGCCTCATTGTAACACAGTTCAGAGGCATGTAGCCACCATATCTCTTCTCGGAGATAAGCTACCATCACCTAAGCTATCTTATTTCCATTCTGTTTGTAAGCATTGTTCAATATTTTTCTATTAATGAAATGAAGTTTTTTTCTGTTGCATCTTTTTGTTTATGACTATATATGTAAGTTGTGGCTTTCTTGTTTAAGTTCGGATCATTGCAGGGCTTACTTTTCTTAATTTTAAACTCCAAGTAAACTATTAGAACTTATAAGCTAGAATAATTATTTCTAAATATAAACCCTACATAAACTAATAGAAATTACCAACTAATAAAGGTGTGTTCCCTTACTTTTTTAGTGTTAATCATTGGGTTTATAATATTTATATTAGGGTTTATATACCTTAGGTCTATAATATTAATCCATAGGGTTTATAATATTTATCTTAGGGTATACACCTTGGGTTTATAAGATGAATCCCTTGGGTCTAATATTATTCTCTAGGGTTTATAATCCCTTGGGGTTTTAGTATTAATCCATTGGGTTTGTAATATTTATTAATCTAAGGGTTCATATTCCTAGGGTATAATATGATTCATAAGGTTTATACTTATAGAAATAATAGTATTGATTAATTTTTATTTAATTTCCATTATTAATTAAATTTCGTTTATATTAGTATTTTATGATTATTTTACAATATTAATTTCTTTTTACAATGTTTGCTTTATTATTGTTATATAATTATCATTTTCTCTATTATAATGTTAAAATAATTATTGTTAATATAATTATCATTTTCTTTATCATTTGCTTTATAATAATATTGAAATCATTATAATTTTCTTTAATAATATCAAATATATTGCTCATTATTTATTTTATATAATTATTATTTTAATTATATTCTATAGGTGTTTATCACGGCGTTTCTATTCATTTAAATGTGGTTTCACACATTTCTATTATGAATCAGTTAAGTTAACTTATTACAATAGAATTTAGATATAAAATAAATAAAAATAATCTTAATAATCTATTTATTATTAATATAATTAACATTAAAATTTGGCACTTAAATCATAATAAAAATTAATCTTTATATAAGAATAAAAATATTTAAATAAATTATAAAAGATTATAATAAATCTTTAAATTTGGTTAATAATTATTATTATAGAAAAAGATAAAATAAAAAACATAAGAAAATTAAAAAGCCGACCTCATCTCCTTGAAATCAAATTATTTTAATACTATTTATACTCTCACTAAGCTCTTCTTCTATCATCATTCAATAAGTGCCCTGATAATGGATCACTGATTTGAAAGATTGACAAGTATAATCATTATTGTGAGTACTCCAAGATTCAATTAAAAGAAATGAACCATTAATACTTAAAATCCAAAAATATATTGTAGTTGTAATAATTATTTTTAAATTTAAACCTTATATAAACTAATAAAAATATTACCAACTATCAAAGATTATCATCTAATTAGAAATAACTAGAAGTAATTAAGTAATATTAACCGACTCAAAGAAAATGTCAATCACTTGAACCATCGAGAACCCCCTTTTTTTGTATTTAATTTAACAATAGGGAATAACTTTAAAGTTGGTTTAGACCTGACAAACTACAACCCAAACAAGAGAAAATCCACTCAAGAAAGCTATAGACCAATAGGTGCCGACCATGGAATGCAACATCTAACGAACCAAGAATGAAATGGAGGGATGGACGAAACAGATGAATTAAAAATGACAGTAACGGGCGTGTCATTCGATTTTTAAATTCGGACATTATATTTTTGTGATCTTTCAACTTTTTAATATGTGATTATAAAGAATAATATAAGCTGCTCCCTCAATGTTTCCTAGACAACTAATCCTTTCTATCAAAAAATCAAAACGTATCGGAAAGCCCATTGCAATATAAGGACGCTTAATCGCAAATCACATCGATGGCCATGGGTGTGGGTGTGCATCATGTTGCACAATTTGTCAACCATTTTAGGCTTCAAAGTGCACGATTGTAATTTGTATGATGGGAGTCTGAAGGAGAGTATGGATGGATTTTTTTCTACCACGTTCAAAGATCTACAATAGTTATGTTTATCTGCCCATCGCAATTATCGTGATTGTTGATTTATTTTATTTTTAACCATACGATTTAGAAATGCTAACAATTTTTTAATTGAAATCTCTGAGTCATTAATATATAACACTTTGACTTGATTCAGTCATTGGGGTTGTTGATTTCTTTTATTTCTTAAAAGTAGATGATTACAATCTTCTTAATCTAAATATCCAATTTGAATATTTATAGATTAAAACATGTAGTTTTTTAAAATTTACTCATAGTATATACACTCATCATAATTATTAGGAATCAAAATAATTATGCAAAAATTAATAAATGTTTATCAAATTTTGTTGGAATATTTAATTTTTATTTGTCTCTAGTTGTGATTTTCACTAAGTAAAGAAGTCTGTTCTTAGTAGCTAGGATCTATTTTCTAGTTTGGTGTGTGGTTGAGAGATTTCCTCAATCAATAGATTGTGTGAAAAATAGTCTCCCTACCTTGAGACAACAATTTGTATATGTGTAATTATATTTGATTAATAATAGGAATCTGGATTCTCAATTTCTAAGTTGGTATCAGAGCCTTGAGGGCCTAGCCCCTCGTGGGCTTAGCCTCCCCTGGGCTGAGAAAATAAATGACTTGGTTTGGCAATCCATTTTTTTGTGTTTATCCATCATTTTTTCTTCGATTTGTTTAAATGTGACTCACTAAAATCGTTCCCAACAAAGAAAATTATTTTCTTTAACATCTTCAGGGCCATCACACGAACTTGTAGAATGCAATGTATTCTGGGTTATATGGACAAGGCGGTTTCATAAGTCATTGAAATCGTTGAGCGTGGAGAGCCGCAGTAGTTGCAGCTTGTGAGCAGCTGAATGTACAAGAGAGTGGCTGGTTCTGCGGGTGACCTGTGCTGATACTGGTGAGGAGACTAGATTAGATTAGAGGAGTCGTGGGTAGCAGATCTAAGGAGCAACGTCATTTGACTTGCTGGTTGATAGAGGTCGCTCCAAGGAGCAGCATGGAGCAGTGTGTAAAGAGTTGACAGTGCACTGTGGTCTTTATTTCTGTATATAATTGAGTTCTTTGAGGCGCAGGAGGATCTAGCTGCTCTGGAGAAGGATTATGAAGAGGTGGGTGATGATTCTACGGACGTTGATACGGGGATGAATACTGATTTTCTGTTTGGTCATGCATTCAAGACTGACCATACCATTAGAATTGAATTGCAGTTTTCAAATCTTTTGAAGCAAAGGTAAAGGTCAGTGTATTGGATTTCATCTATTTTGAAATTTATATTTTTCCAAAGTTGGAAATGAACTTTTGGGTTTGACTTTTGTTATTATTGAGTTTAAGTGGGGCGTCAAGCATGGCCTTGGATACTACCACTTCTGAAATGGTGATACCTATGCGGAGAGTATTTTTCAGATGAACTTCAATGGCGTTGAATGCTGTGGAAAATCGTTGTTTGTTGTCAACATTTGAGCTTGATTTTTTCCATTTTAGAACCTGTGATTAGTGGTTCTTCCCTTTGCAAAACAAGCGTAATGGCATACAGTCTAGCAGTTATATTAGAGAGGATATCTAGTTTCAAAGGCATGATACTTCTGTGGGAAAAATTAATAAAAGCCTTTTTTATTCACTCATATTATGTATTGGTAATTTTGTATTAATACATAGTCAATTTTAGATCATGGATTGTGCTTTACAAGTCTTCTAAGGCATGCGTATCCCCGTACAGTTCATGGTAATCTAAAAACCACTAATATAGCCCTTGGTGGCATGGTTGGGGGTGATGCATTAAAACCCAGAACATGATTATGGGTAATCCGACAAAACCTGGGTTAACAATGATGGAGGGGGATTTACAAGTACAGGTATAGGTGTGCAGTTATAATGGTTGGAAGAACCATGTATGCTAAGGACATCCTACAAGAATAGCGGTTGCAGCGGTTAGTACCCATGCATTATGGTGGATGGTTGCTCCTTTATATGGACATCAACATATTCTTTTTGGTATATTTGACCACAATTAGATTTTGAAAATTGATATCAAGACAAGTACTCATTAAGGGGGAGCCTTGGAATATCTAATTCCTACTTGTCTCTAGTTGTGATTCTCATTAAGTAAAAGAGTTAGGATCTATTTTTTAGTTTGTGTGTGGTTGAAAGATTTCCTCAACCAACAGATTATGTGTCTAAAATAGCTCCCTACCTTGAAATAGCAATTTGTATATATGTAATTGTATTTAATTAATAATAAGAATCTGGATTCTCAGTTTTAAAGTAATTTACATTACTTAACCACACCTACACATTAATTAATTTACCATATACACTCATAAATACTCAGTACAATTCTCTCACCTATAAGCTTATCACCATCAACGCGGCGACAATAGATATCTCTATTCTGAATGTCTCATCAACTTCGACCTCAACTAACTGCCGCTGCTCACACTTTTCAGCTCGTCCATGTGTCACTGTCATGTAAGTCTCATGCAATGCAGTCATAGGAATGTGTTTGCATGCTAGTAACAATTTTGTGTCGAAGAAAATGCATGCTACTAAGATTTGTAGAAATGGGAATAAAGAAATCAGCATTGCCAAAGAGGCCATGAATCAATAGAATAGGCCGACGACTTAAGAGATCTAGCAGAGATTGGTTCAGACTCTAGATAACGGGCCAAATTTATGTTTCCTTGATGGGGAGACACCCAAGCCATGATTATATTCAACTTGCAGTTTGCCACCCATCACCAACCTTAACCTCCTGGCCACCCATCTATCCTCAAGGAAACAATCGATGAAAGTTTCCTTTCACTTCCTATTACACTAATTGTCATTAGCTCTCTTCACCTTTGGCATGTTTTCCATCGTTTTTAACTTGTTTTCTACACTGGTAACTTGGTTAGCAATTTCAACGAGTCCTTTAAAGTAAAACAATTGTTTAGGAACTTTTCTTATTAGCATATCCTTTTCCTTGCATGTTGTGGGGTGGTTAAACCTAGCTAATTATGTAGTATAAATTGAAAGGAATTTTAACTTCAATCTGTCGGTCATACCTGTTTTCGCTTGAAACCCTTGCAGGCTTCTATCGAGATGTCTCCTATTCACTACTTTGAGTTCAAATAATGTCTCTAAATTTTGTCATGTAGCATGTTTTGTTAGTAAATAGATGACTCCATCATAACTCGGGTCTTTTAAGAGTGTTTTCCAATCAGTTGCCCAACGTCATTTTTCAGTTCACATAAAAATCGTATACCACAATACCTTGTTATCAATTGTACTTGAAATTCAATAAATTGGTTTGAATACCCAACTGGTAACATGGTCATATATTAGTAAAGGTTATCTCGGCGTTGTAAAACGTGAACTTCGAAATAGATAAATCAAAATGTCCACCGTATCTTTAGTATAACTCACACTCGATGTGAAATGATTTATTGGTAATGTTTTAATAAGGTTGAATCTTAAAATATTTAAAAAAAAATTAGAGGAAACCATTTTCCATCCTAATTTTGAATATTTTTCATTAATTTATGCTTATGCTTAAAATATTTAAAAAAAATGAGAGGAAACCATTTTCCATCCTAATTTTGAATATTTTTCATTAATTTATGCTTATGCTTAAATCATTGCAGATTGTCATACAAGTTTGTATCTTGGGTATGCAGGTATGTTGTTTAATGATTGTCATATGAATTATGGTTATACACATTTCTCTCATTATATTATTGTTAGGGTTATATGTAAGATATATACTAGTTAATTACTTAATTAGTGTGGTGATATGCATGTGTTAAATAGCCATGAATGGTAGTAACTTCTTGTTACATGAATTGCGATTGTATGCATGATGATTATGGTCATTGCATTAAGATTTTGATGTTATTATGTATCATATTAATCTATATTGGTCCGTGTAGATGGTCATGGTTATGATATTCATATATGAGTCGATACACTTATGATATTGTGTCATACTAATATAGATTGACTTGAGCATATGTCATAACCTCCCCTGAGATACATTGTGTTATGAGTTTGATTATGTCATCTGTTTGGTTTATATAACATGTATTCTTACAAGTTGCTTGAATGTTTTATTAATTGCATGACATGAGTATGTGTGTCTATAAGATTGCATGAAGGAATGGTCTTGTTTTAATATGGTTGTACTAACGCAATATGTGTTGAGATAACTGATATGCACTTGAACATAAGTGTGTGTTAGTTGTAGTATAATTATTAATGATTGTGAGTTGATTATGGTGTGACTGTTAGTGTTCGTAAAGGTTGATTTCAGAGTAATAGACATGATGTCTTGATATTTGGAATGTGTGACTGACATGTGTGATTAATTGCAGGGAAACATGCTTGGTATTAACATGACAAGGTAATAGTTGATTTGTTTATATAACTAAGAGCCGAGTGATGTGATATGTTATAATAACATTCAACTGCAGCAAGGAAAAAGGGTAAAACAAAGGAATTGGGTGAAAATTCTTTTGGATATGTTTGGAAACTGCAATTCCAAATGAATGAGTGATTTTCTTGAATATAAGAAGTATTCTTAACCTTGATTTTTTTTGACATTATGTGGATATATGCTATATTCGTGAACATGTATTTGAAAAGTATAACAACTAGCTTCTAATTATAGCTGGATCCATCAAGGGAATTGGAGTTCCTTGAGAGATGGTGTGGATGTGTTTAGTTACAAGGAAATGTGCTTGGAACAACAAGGTAACATCACTGGTATATTGTTATATTTATTTATACACTCAAAATTATGTGTTTATGGTAGTATGATGTAGGGAATTGAATGGAGAAAGAGACTACCATAAAATCTTGAAGAAGGATGAGGCTGAGATTTCCCTTAGAAGAATTGGGAACCCATGAGGATTGAGACACGATGTTTGTTGCTAGTTTTGTGCTTTTGGTGCTTTGTGATTTATTTTCACTTGATTTTCAGTTTGTTTATGTTTGGGGCATGGCCATGCCGCTTTGTTTGTGTTGTTGTATTTTTATCGGTTGTTAATTATTTTCTTCTTAGTTGTTTTTGGTTATTTTCTTTTATGTTTTGAGGGTCTTGTGAATTAGTTGGGAAAAGAGGAAATTTAATGGAGCTATGGGAGAGTTGAATGAACCCAACAGGTAATGAAAGACTCAGACGAAGCCCGATGCATGAGTAAAGGAAAGCTAAAGGCAATAGTATGACAATCAGTTGAATTGGTTGTGTCGATTGGGATAAATGGACAATGGTAGGATAGTCATGATAAAGGTAATAGGAAAGGTAAAGTAAATGGGCTTAAGATAATAAAAGGCTAGGCTAAGCTGGGAACTGTTGTTTTCAATGTTGTGCATGGTGTGTACAAATAAAGGGAGTTATCTTAACCTTGAACTTATGGTATATGGTAATTATGTTGTGATCATGATTATGTTGATGATTACATGTATATATGTATGTATGTCATTGCCAGATAGGTTCGTCAAGGATGATGATTGTTTTATGCTAGTGTTTACACACACACACACATATATGTCGTTGTCTGACATGGTCGTCACAGATCATTCTTCTGGAGGAATGATTTCTTAGATAGGTGAATCACATGAAGAGTTTCCTGGCTATAAGGAATCAAGTGGGAAGAGGATCCTGAAAGATCTATGAGGCCAATCTCATGTGGATATGTATTGATATTATATGATTATTCTATTCCTATGTTTATGTTATGTACAAGCTATGCTGAGGGATACATTAGCAAAGTGGAGGCAATGTGATCCACAACATGCTAGGACAAACATGGATAACACACTAGAAGAAAAGTTGCTTGGTAAGTGCTTTATCTATTATATTGTGATAAGTGCTTGATATTAGGTGTGATATATTAATCTTAGACTTGAAAATTTGTCATAACTTTAATTATTTCCTAAGTGTAGGAGGATTTATCTAGGTGCCAAATATGCCCCACCTATATGGAATGAAATCAAATTACCCTCCATACCATCACCAACAAAAACCAAGGGAAAATAAGATGCATTCCATCATATATCATAACCTTCACTCCCGTAGTTGGACATAATAGTTACTTATTATTCCATATATGTGACCATTCTAATGTGCTATGTACATGCCATACCATAATCATTCATTAAACTATAAATCACTCTTCATTCCAATCATATTATGTGTAATGTTATGCATATTCCTAATGCATGTACCAATCTCCTGTTAACACTTTACCATGGTGCAATATGTTAAAAGATCATGGTGTAAACCAACCACCATTGACTAGGAATGAACCAAATTAAAGAATATTACCATTGTTTGCTAAGAATTATTCTTCATTGTTTTGTCTCAAGACTTGAATTGCACTGTGCTCTATTAAATTTTGCAAAATATGCATAACAATTTTGAATAAGATAGTTAATTTTTGGTCAATAACATATTGTCCCATTTTAAGATGCCAAATTATAATTGAATAGTGTCCCACAATTAGTATTTTGTTGAGACTCAACATGGAATATTGAAGCAACCCATAGAAAATGTGTATGACTCTACTTTATGTTTGGAGGCATGTTTGAAGTCCCATGAGAAGGATAGTTCAAGTTGTCCAATGGGGTGTATTGTCATACCTCATGAACCTACCACACCTAGATTATACTTTTAAGCTCCATCAAAAAATAGAAAATGATATTTCTATCAAGAAATCGATTCAACCAAATTCTATGGTGGCACTCATAAAGGATTAGAGAAATCACTTCAATGAATTTTAATAGTATTATTTCAAGCAACCCATAAAAAATGTGTATGATTCTACTTTATTTTTTGAGGCATGTTTGAAGCTCCATGAGAAGGATAGTTCAATTTGTCTACTAGGGCATATTATCATACCCCCTAAAATGGCCACACTTAGACTATACTTTGAAGCTCCATCAGAAAATAGAAAATGATATTTCTATCAATAATCCATTCAGCGAAATTCTACGGTGGCACTCATAAATTCCAACCAATAGATTGATAAGTAGGATGAGAGAAATCTCTTCAATGAATTTCAATATTATTCAACCACTCGTCTTCTAACTTATAGAGCTACTGAGGAAATGGTATATTGATAGATTTGGAGTTAAAATTCTTAGAAAGAAAAGAAACTTCACTAAATGCTACTTTCTATGACTAAGATCATTCCTCTGGAAAAATATCACAATTTTCGTGTCATTATTATCATTACTATAACAACCCCATTTGTATAAACAATATGTAAGTGAGGAACCTATTAATTTTTTTATGATATTACTCAAATTTATTAGGTTATATTTCATGTTTTCTTATATATTTCATAAGGAATGTTAATATGTTTTTAACTTTTGAATACATATTATTCAACTTTGTATAAATTTTAATTCTACTAGTAAAATTATTTCAAATAATCATTTCATGTTTTATAGTATGAAGAGAGTGTACTACATGCCTAAAAAAATAATTTGAAAAATCCTTAATATTTATAAATCGATATACCATAATAATTTTTAGAGTTCTGTTACAATTGTTTTTTGTCAATATTTGAGCCATTTTTCGTAATCCATCAATATTAATAGAAAAACACCTAAGTTCATTATTTGTGCCTCATACATATAATAATAATATCATTGTAATTAATACCAAAAATAATTTTCCATAAATAAATAGACCTTTAATTTTCTCTTAATTAACAACATTTTAGTTTCTATTAACACCCAAAAGATAAACTACTCATTATCATTTATCTCAATCTTGAAGCATCATATATTAATTATCATTTTTTAATTAATATTCTTTCATATTCTATCAATACCAGGTGGAAAATAATTAACCTATTCTCTATGGCCCAATATCCTCAGATCCAAATGGCAATATAAATGTTATTTAGTACGTAAAAAGTATTAACGATAGTTTATGTTTTTGGGGGAATATATTACATTCTATAGGATTGAGTCAAATGTCATTTTCCTATAACAACCCTCGTTAAAAACTCATGTAAAACTATATAATACCACAGTTGATGGGACTGGTATTCCAAGTTGAATGGTGGGAAAAACATCCTAGTGGGTGTTCATTTCATTTATTATGGCTAAAGGAAATTGGCAAAGTCAGTGGAAAAGGCTTTGGAAAGGCGAAATGGACTTTTTGGCACATTTATTTATGAAAATAATTGAAATTAGGAGAAAGGGAAAGTGAAAGGTCACACGTTACATGTGATGAGGAAATTGAAGAAAAATAATGGAAATTGAGGAAAACATAGGCCTCAATGATAAAAATGCTTTCGAGGATCAGTGTGTAACCTTTTGTCAGCACATTGTTGGAGCTCTCTCGTTATTCTCTCTCTCTCACTCTTGGACACTTAGAGTTTTCTTGGAGTACTCTTGGAGGAGTGTGGCATACTTGGAAGGAGCAATCAAGGAAGAAAAGGATCAAGCAACTATAACAATATTCTTTGCAGGTATCGATTTTCATGTGTATTTTCATTTCTAGATTTGGCATGTATGGTATTGCATGTGGTTCTTCTGTTGTTATGCAATTGATTTTCCCAAGTGTGACAGTGTTTTCAGCCTAGCCTTGTCATTTCTGGAGAACCTTGATGAGATGGGTTCTCATATTTTGGTTGAGGTTGATTCTTAGATGGATTCGAAGCTGAGTGAGGTGGATATCTAAAATGAAAAACACATGGCATAGTGGTCCCTGAATTAGACTATGGATCACATAAAGCCATTGGCTTAGTAACCCATGAGCTAGACTGTGGGTTGCGGTAAATTCAAGATTGTGTGCTTCGGTGGGCCTCAGAATCCTTGTCATTGAACGACGTGTTATACAGTAAAACCAAGAGGTGGGTTTCTCTCTGTTGGGCCTATTAGTCCTGGGAGGGATGTACGATAAATCCTGGAGAGTGGGTCTCGGTGTAAGTCCTAGTGATCCCTGGATCGAATTTTGGATTACTGTAAATCCTAAGAGACTAGTAGGCACTAAAATTTCTCATGGTGTAGGTGGAGAACTCCAGTAGTATCCATGATTTTCTCGTTCTTTTTGGTTGTTATGAGTCCCATAATCATGCTTGGAATATGGCACATGGGTGATAAGTTGAAGAGAGATTTGGCTCAGCCAATCTATGGTTAGGTGGAACGTGGCAGCCCCATCCCCGATTGGTTTCTACATTCATTAATGAAAAATTCATCCCCTTGCTTTTTCATGTTTAAATGTATTGGTTTATCTGTGGATTATATGGTTGTGATTTCCTTGGTATTTTTATTTCTATTATGTTGGTTATATATATGTTTTATGATAGTGTCTGTGTATGGCTCTCATCATGCTTTTACTTGTAAATGAATGAACAATGTATCTATGACCTAGTAGATGATTATGCAACAAATGATATAAGGGAACAATGCTTCATAGCAATTCTCATATAAGTGTGAGACCCCTATGCTTAAATTTGTTGTTTACACATGTAGATTTCATTGATGCCAAGTGTTTGACATAATTTCAGTCTTCGTTGGGGATGGTCAGACCTAGTCCTAGAGTTAGTTTTTGGTTAATTAGTCTTGTCATCATGTGTTTAATGGATTCTAGAAGTTACAACAAGTTGTGGGCAATGGCCATAATTTTGGGCTTGAAAAGTGCTTTAAATGTCGTGGACTTTGGCACAAGTCTACTCGAGTCCCTGGATGTAGGCATGCAGGATTGTGGGAGCATCCAAAGCTCTCTACATGTTGGAATACCCATAGCATGGGAGCATCCATAGGTTTAATAGCTAAAAAATTTAGTGGGACCCAGGGGCAAGATACCTATGTGTTTGGGATGGATCCTAGGAGTGTTGTTGTTTATGTGGGAGGTATGTTTGATGTGTTCCATCGATTGCACTTCCTTAAGGTCACCTAGGAGGTTGAATCATATCATAGTAACCTCTTGTCACATGTTTACCTTGGTTGGCCAGTTACTTGGGTAGATGTGGGAGGACCACATTACAGAGTGGTATTAGGGCATGTTTTACCCCTCAGACTGGATGGGTGGTGTGTTGGTCATGCATTCACGTCAGTTGCATAGGTGTTCCTTATGTTTGTAGTCCATGTTCTTGTTGCATTTGCATGGTGTTGATCATGTTTGTAGTGATGTCGCCATGTGAAGGTTCATGGTGTTGTTGGGGGATGTGTCATCATGAGTGTATGATTGTATATGCATTTGTTATTAATGTCAGTGTCAATATTTTATTATGCATACATTATCATGGTTATAGTTATGCATGTATATTAGGTCAAAGATGTATTATGAGGTCATTGTATGAATCTTAGGTTAGCATGATGTTGTTGGTTGTCATGATGTTGATGTGTTTGGTGAGATAAAGTAGGAGATGTAGATCATTAAAGTGAAGTTGCAATGTTGGACCTCGAGGCAAGATCATGTCGTAATACAGGTTTGGATGTTGGGAATGTAGGTACATTAGTTAATGGATTGTTATATGAATTATGGTTATGTGTATGTATTTCATTCTATTGATAATATGGTTACATACATGATAGATGCTAGTTGATTAGTGTGGTCATATGCATGTGTTAGATAGTCATGAGTGGTAGTAACTTGTGGTTGTATGCATTGCTCTTATTGTTTTATGTTATATAACTTGATGATTACATTATATGTTGGTGATGACTATGTTATAGGTTAACTTGTTTTTGTTATATGATAGTTAGCTTGATGATTAGGTTATATGATGTTGATAAGCATGATATATAACTTGTTGTTGTGATATGCTAGTAACTTGATGATTATGATTATTACATTAAGATCTTGATGTTATATGTATCATGCTAAATTGGATTGGCCTATGAAGATGGTTAGGGTTATGACATTCAGGTATGAGTCGACTTATTTGTGACATTGTGTTGTAATAATCTAGACTGATCATACATATGTGATTGTTATGCATAAATGACAAATGTTTATGAGTTTATGATGTGAGCATGTTAGCTAGTGACTATTATGGATATCACGACCTTATTTATTTTTGAGTTGTTATATCATGAAGTTATATCATGCTAATATGGATTGATTGTGTAGACAAGATAGCCTCCCTTGAGAAACATTAAGGTATGAGCTTTCTTACGTCATCTACGTTGTGCTTGAATGCTTGATTATGTCGTTTAATTGGTGTTTGAGTGTTGGTATCTATTATTTCGCCTATATGTTGTCTGAATGTTTGATTACTTGCACGATATGAGTATCTGTCTGTAAGATTTCTTGAATGAATGATCTTGTTTTAAGATGGTTGTACTAACACATATGTGTTGAGACAACTCATATGTACTTGAGTGTAAGTATGTGATAGTTGCATTGTTATGTATTATGACTGATTAACGTGATTTCATTGTTGAATTATGACATGATTTCTAATCTTGGTAAAGGTTGATTTCAAATTGATAGATATGATTGTCTTGATATTTGGAACATGTGTTTGACTTGTGTAAACAGTGCGTGGAACATGCTTGGTATTATCATGAAAAGGTAATAGTTTATGTGCTTATATAACTAACATTTGAGTGATGCGGCAATGCATAGCAAGACTGAATTGCAGCAAAGCAAAGGTAAAACAAAGGAATTGAGTGAAAAATCCTTTGGCTATGTTTGGAAACCCTAATTCCAAACGAATGAGTACTTTGCATAAATTAACTATTCTTAACTTTGATTTTATCTTAGATTATGTGGATATGTGCTAGATGGATGAACATGTACTTGACATGTATATTAGCTAGATTCTAGTTACAGGTGGATCTGTCAAGGGAATTGAAGTCCGTTGAGAGATGGCGTGGATGTGTTCAGTTGCAAGCAACGTGCTTGGAATGACAAGGTAAGGTAACAAGTGTATTTTTATGTTTATCTATATTGATAGTTATGTGTTGATGGAAGTATGATGCAAGGGATTGCATGGAAAAGAAATTTCCATGGAATCTTGAAGAAGGCGCAGGTTGATATTTTCTTTGGAAGCACTGGGAACCATGAGGATTGAATCATGTTGTTTGTTTCTAGTCTTATGCTTTTGCTCTTTTGTGATTTTTTAAGCTTGATTTGTAGTTTTCATGTCTGGTGCAAGGCCTTGCCACTTTTCTTGCAGTGTCATATTGTTATTTATTTTCATGGTTTTCTTCTTTTTTGTTTTTGTTAGGTCCCTATAATCCTAGTGTATTCCCTCATTTTTATTGTCAGTGTACCCACCTTATTGTTATTTTTGTGCCCATGTAGTCACCATATTGTTATTATTGTGCCCCATAGAAGCCCACTATTTTTATTATTGTATCCTTATGTTATTATTGTTATGTCAGCTTTGATTATATTGTGATCCCTTAGACTCCTATATATAGAAAGGAAGTTATATCATTTGAATCATCCAATAATTATTCATTTGTGTAATGTAAAGGAGGTTAACCCCTCTAAGAGGCTAATTTTTAAGTTTTTGATCTACATCTTCTTTTTAGTTTGTGAGTTGGTTGGATAACATTTGATATGAGAGCCTTGGATTCTAGGGTTGCACTTCTTCAAACAGGTCATCTTGGAATTTTTTCTATAAAGTTTTTTGTATGAGGCTTCAAAATCTGAAAGTTTTATCATGTGGAGCCAAAATATTAGATAATTTCGTGTAAAAATTTAATATCTTGGTTCGCAATATTTTAGGAGATATGCTCTGATAAAGTTAGCGTTTTTTCGAGCTCTAGAATTCTATCTCAAACAGGTGACCAAGGGAAAATCCTCATAATGTCTTTTATACTAGGCTTAAAAAGCTGAAATTTTTACCACGTGGATCCAAAATCGCATAAAACTTCTTGTAAAAAAATCAGAGCTTGGTTCGTTGTAGTTTCAGAGATATATTGTAATTTTGTCTGAAACATGTGACCTAGGGAAAATCATCATAAATTATGTTTCATGCATCATATTTGAATTCTATAAAAGTGATAGAAATTTCACAGAGTTTGGTTTTTTGTGTAGTAATTTTAGGGTCGAAGGTTAAAACAATGACACGTGGCATCTCGTACAACTTCGTTCTACTAAACGAATCCATAATTAGGTCATCGTGGGATATTTGGAATAACTCTTTCTTGAAGAATCCAAGCTTGGTTTAACTTGGGGTTGGAAAGAAGCCTCAGAGTGCTAACACAGAACAAAATTGTAGACCTTCGAGATCCAAAATTATAAGTATACAACAGATTAAATATTGAGCTCCTACAAAGCGAAACAGAAAGGTGCATAGTTTTTTAAAATATGCATAAGTTTTGTTTGAAAAATTAGTTTGAAGTGATTCAAAGGGGATAGTGAAGCATAGTTATCATTAATTTATGCCTTGAAGAAATAAAATGGAAACAGCTAGTAAGAAACCTAAAATATCTACCATGACACAGAAAGAAGAGGAAGAAATACAAAATGATATATCAAAATTACGAGAAACCGTGCAACAAATTTGACTCTCACAAAAAGTATCAGCAGCTAAGATGGATGGTTTGAAGAATGGAATCGAAGATAAGATCAATGGTTTGAAGAATGGCATGGAAGCTAAGATAGATGGTATAGAATGAAAACTAAAAGGAAACATGGAGGATTTGAAGAAAGACATGGAAGGTTTGAAGGAAGCATTGACAAAGTTGCTACAAAAAAGGCTTCTTAATGGGGAAAAGGTAGTAGAGGAAACTCATGATGAAAACCAAAGAAAATTTAATCATGATTTCATAGAATCTAATGTTGGATTGAAGACCCACCATATTCCAACGGTATATATGAGGAAGTTTGATGGAAAGGATCGCGTAACATGGATACTACAGATGGAGCAATATTTTGATCTCCATAATGTGCGAAACACACAAAAGGTATATATTCCAACTTTATATTTAGAACCCAATCAATTTGTATGCTATCGATGACTTTGCTCTCATAAACAAATTGTCACCTTGCCAATTTTTATGGATGAAATGATATCACATTATGAGGATACAAAGAGAAACACCTTCTTTAGCAAATTGAGAAATCTCAAACAAAAGGGTTCAATGGCAGAGCACATTGAGGACTTCCAAAAATTGAATACAAGAGTAAATGACATTCTAGAGGAGCAGAGGATTGATGTCTTCATAGGGAATTTAAAGGATAACATCCAACATGAGATTAGCCTTTGGGAACCTGATTCATTGAAGAAGGCATTCAGTTGGCAAGAAAAAATGAAGAATAATTATGGCAACAAGGAAGCCTACCACTCATAACTATAAATATGGAAGTGTTGTTTCTCGTATCCCATCTCAACCTACAAGGCTGGCACCACAACAATTGGAAGAAAAAATATATTAAATGGATTTATTACAGTTGTCATGGCAGATACATTAAAGGTCATAAGTGTGCTAAGAAGAATTTAATTTACATAGATTGAGAAGAGGAGGAAGATAAGGAACAAGAAATGTCAAAAGAAGAGGATATATGCCAGGAACCATCCCTAGAAAAATAAGAATTGAATCTAACCATATCTTGTAATGTATTGACAAGAATTACCACTCCTCAAAATCTCAAGATAGAAGGACATATCAAGAAGAAAAAGGTAATTGTGTTTATTGATTCGAGTAGTACCCATAATTTTATTCATTGTATGATATGGAATTGCTTCCTATATCCAACACGAGAGTGTCAAGTGATGGTTGAAAATGGAGTAACCATAAATTGCTCTAGAAAATCCCTGAATATCAAGCTATCCATGGGAGAATATTTTTTGAATAGTTCAATGCTTTCCATTCCAATGGGAGGTGCTGATGTTGTATTAGGAGTCTAATGGTTGTAATCTTTGGGTACGATAACTTTTAATTTTCAAGAATTTTTCTTGAATTCTTTTTGGGAAGGAAAGGAAGTTGAATTAAGGGGTATCGGAGGGAAACCATGAAAGATAATCGACTCTAATGGCATGACAAATCTTCTAAAGAAAG
This sequence comes from Pinus taeda, assembly GCA_000404065.3. NCBI lineage: Eukaryota > Viridiplantae > Streptophyta > Pinopsida > Pinales > Pinaceae > Pinus > Pinus taeda. The sequence continues at coordinate 100,297 of APFE031737737.1, read as the reverse complement.
AACAACAAGGTGCATTTGCACAATTATGTTCACTAGAGGTTCAAACATCAAAATCATCTATTTCTCCAAATATCCAAAAAGTATTGGACAATCATTCTAATGTTCAAGTAGTGGAAGATCACATTGAGCATAAAAAACAAGTTCTCCAACTATTAAAGGATAACCTCACTTTGGTGCAGAATAGAATGAAACAACAGGAAAATCAACATCGTAATGAAATAAGTTTTGATGTAGGTGACTGGGTATTTTGACAGCTACAACTGTTGGAGAGGTAAATCCCCTCTATGGATAGAGGCGATCCCTACTAGCCCAGAATGGGTCTAGCAACAATCAAACAATGCTATCACGCAAGTTCCTAATTGCAAATAAAGAGTAGGTGATGAAGACCTACTTGAGATCCAACGCTTTAGTTCGTAGGAGAGATGGCACTCGCGTTCCTTTGCCTTGGCCGGTCACGACCCTCCACTATCCACGTGAATGGACACCTGCACAAAAAGAGAACAAACACAAACCCAAGCGTGAAATCTAATATATGCAATTATACATCAGTCAGGAAGGATATAATTCAACATCAACCATTACAAGTACAACGAGAATGGAACCATAATGATAGTCATCTATTATTAATAATCAACAAAGGAGAATACAACCAGCGTCTTGACGTCAAGTCCTCCTTTGGCTGGGTGCTCAGCTACATAAGTCTTGCAAAAGCTTGAAGGGGTGAGGGACAAGCTCTCTCTCTCTTTAGTGACAAAGTCTCCTTACTTAGGGAAAGCCTTATGGATACAAAGAAGGCTTCTTGCAACTCCAACCTTTTGATGTCTTCCTTTCAGCACAAGTATTTCCACAAGAGTCAAAGGTATTAGAACCAGAACTAGAACTAGAACTAGAACTAGAACTAAGACTCCAACTAAGACTAGCTTGCTCAAGCCATGGGAACAAGCTTTTATAGAGGAGAAGGAATAGATAAGGTCAATCCCCCACAATCATGGATTTGGCTTCATCACTTGGAAACTTCCATGGAAAGGTGGCAAACAACTTTCCATCCAAGGAGATTCGAAGCCAAACCATCCTCACTCAACTTGGAATCAGTTTGGTGAATGAGGTCGATAGAAACTTAGGAGGTTTGAGTGGTTAAGAATTTTTCCCAAACTGGTTGGCGCGATTGCGACTCTGAGACAGAGCGCCAATGGCGCGCCCTTTCTTTAGGATTTTCCCCATTGGCGCGGGCATAACACAGGGCACCCGTGCTAATGCAAAAAGGGCTATTTTTAGGGGCAATGAGCAGGAGATGTCTTAAGGGCATATGAAGCTCATGTTTAGAGGTAAATAATGCAAGTGGTTTCAAGTCTTGTCACTTCTCACAAGTCCCGGAATGGGTCCTCCAAGATGCGGGAGAGGGGTAACAGGGACGGTGACAAACGGTGACAAATTACTATGTAACATTGATCATGTCAAATTTACTGGAACCACCCTAACATCTTATAAAAATTAGTTAATGTTGGGTATGTATTATATTACTTCCACGACTCGTCCCACGCATTCTTACATTGTGCAAAGTGCAGCAGGGGGTTGAAGGGGGGTTGCATCCCCCCTGCTATAAGGTTTACAGGGGGGAAGTAGCCCCCTGCCAAAATGTCTGCAGGGGGTTAGTAGCCCCCTCCACATGGTACTGGGTAGTGCCCCAAGATTTTTTTTGTATGTGGACCGAATAATCATTAAGCAGACCCAAGGATGGTGGGTGGACCAAAGGATGGGGCGTTGGCCCAACGATGGTGGGTGGACCCACCCATAGTTTTGCACATGGTCTTGGGCATGATGGTTTTTCCCATGGTATTTTCTAGATCCAATCAAGAAAACTACAATTATGTTCTAGTCCAGGGTTAATGGATTAGGGTTTATGAATGCTTCAACATGTATATAATGTATTGTAACATTGAAAGGAATATAATGAAAAATCAATCTAGTTTTCCTTGTTTTGGGTTCTAGTAGGAAATCTCTATGTATATTTTTATATTCTTGCCATTGTATATTTTTTTCGTTTTAAGAATTCATTTGCAGGTAATTTCCATACATCATTAAAACAGACAATTAAATTATTATTATTATTATTAATAAAACATAATTAACTTTTAGATCAATCTCAATCATGGATCTTTACTTCTACTCAAAATATTTCATAGATATTTCATGAAAACTAAATTAAAATTGAAACCCCTATTAAAAACGGGGTAATATTTTTCCTAATGTGTGTGGAACTAAAGATATTTTAAGTTAGAATTCCAAATAAACAAATTTGAGATAAGTACATAAATTCCTCACCATTTAATCTTCTAAATTCCATGTGCTTGACATATTTGATGCTCTTTTGTCCTCCAAGGTAACCATATTGTTCTCCATACATCTTAGGGTATTCAACTTCTTTGAATGAAATAACATTTTTTTGAACCTCCAATTCTTCTTTTGTGTCTTTGCTGCCTTTATTTAATTTGGTCAACCCTGAGACAAAAGACTCCAAAATCTTTGATAATAAAAGGGCCAAAACAATTATTGAAACACATAATTGCTTCACGACCAATATATACTTTCTATTCCATAATAAAAAGGGCTCTGAGAACATGAAGTCTTAGACATGGAAAGTTGTCGAGAAGAATCCATGGTTTGTACAAGGAACTTTTAGGAGTACATTGTCTTGTCAAGTATATTTCTTCGGCAATATATATCGAACCCTAGAGTATTCAAGCGGGTTAAATAACAACCTTACATGGCATGAATCTCCATGTACAAATTTTTATCTCTAAAAATACCTCCTCATCAACTCAAAGGAGATCGATGTGCTTTTGAATGAAGTCAGCCTCTAGCTCTGGCCCATTTAAGACTATAACGCACCCTTTATACCTAATACAGTTCATTATAAAATTGGTCATCAGTTGTGCAACTTGCGCCACCCTAGTAAGTAATAATTTTCCTCTTCATTTGTCTCGGGTTACCATAATCTCATGCAATCATGAGAAAAAAGTGTGAGTTAACTCTCTGTGATACTTTTGTTCACTTAATGAAACTCTCAAATGGTGGAATCTGGTCATCTTGACCTCTTCTATAGTTGATTTCTATTCAAATAAAGCATTATAAATCAACTTAAAGTATTAAAGCATGAGGAAACATCATCCACCCCAAAGCTTTTTCCAAAATTGCACTAGAGAGACACTTACAATATTCACAGACTCCATTTGCCTATAAATTGAAAACTTGGCCATTAAGAAAGGGATCAAAATTTTATGCATTGTTATGTTATCAATATCTTTGCTAAAAGATAATGTTCGAGCTAGGAGTTGGATAAGGTGTCGTTGCAACTTCACATTTGATTGTAATCTTCCTTCTACTTGTTAATATAAAGATTGATTATTCTTCCTTTCAAACTATTTTTCAATGGTCATTTGTATTGTTTTTTTACAAATGATTGTTTGGAAGTTTGGCTTACACTAGTTTATTCAGTAATACTTGGTTTCGTATTTACTATGGTTTGTATTGATGATATTATCATGCTATGAATGGTTTAATATGTTCTTAGCTATGTGCAGGACTAGCCTTTGGAGCTAGCTAGGAGCACTTCCCAGTTACATTGACCACTCTAATGGATCTGCATGCAAGGATTCACAGGTTCATCTTTCACTTATCACAACAATCTCTAATTTACTCTTTGTATTTCTAAAAGTGTCAAGCCTTATAAAAGTTGATCCCTTACCTTTTTTTTCTCAAGTTTCAGAGAAAACATGAGAGGGTTATTATTTGTTCATATGAGCATTATTCCTTATAATGGAATTGGTGAATCAATTGAGAAGTGTATTGCTTCCTAATTTGTTTTGTTCCTAGATTCTAGATCTCTAATTTTGTTTCTGATTTAATTCCTCTCATTTGGATGAATTTTAGTTTATTTTATTTAAGTTCTTGTTTCCTTTACCTAGACTACTTCTTCTCTAAGAAAAACCCTTATAACACACCCTAGGTGTGGAAATTAGTGTGTTATAATGCAGTTTGTCTATTAAGTACAATGCATTATCCCTCTGTCTAATGCTTTGTTCTAGACCGATCACCTGTGTTACTACCTTAAAAGCTTTGATTTTCACTTTTACTATGGATTTCACTACCTAAGTTTTGCTTGTTTTTAGTCCTAGAGTCTTTGTTGGTGTGAACTTTGAATAGTTTTGATGCTTCTTTTGAAGATTGGCTTAGCTTGCATACCTAAAATAAAAAAAATTGTTTTTCTCTACCTATTTAATTGATTGTTCATTTCATTAGTGTGCATTCAGATTGAGTTTGATTATCTGAATTTCTTAGGTAAGCCTCAATTTGCATTGTGCTTGTTTATTTTGGGAAATGAATCATATTACTCTCTCGTTGCAGAAATTTTTCTCATTGAAAGAAAAATATAAAGAGCATAATATGCACGGTTTGAGTTAGATTTATCATGATTTCATATGTCAAAACCCCTTCCAAATACATTAAAGAAGTACCTTAAAAGAGATCACGTAAGAAAATTGATCAGGAACTCTTTCACAAGAAAAACACACAGTAGTCTGGGTCTTGGGTTAGGTTGTGCAAGTCAACTCCCAAGATTGCAAACCAAACTATGGTCACAAGTGAGTAAAAATCCTACTGCACCCATATGGACTGCCAATGTTCCTCTCACACGGGAGTTAAGCGTGAGGCAACATCAAAGTGTATGAGAAGGTGGCTAACCTTCAAGTGCATTTTCGTGTTCATTCTACGTACTAGAGATTCCTTCAGGAATTTTGTAGCTGAGTCGAGGACTCAAGTATACTGCCCACAAAGCATGTTTCCCATGACCATGATGCCCTCAGTAGTGACAATGATTTGTAGGTAAAGAGTAGTAGCCAAAATGTTAGGGAATCATACACAAGGTGACTAGGGTGGGTTGCCTTGGTACCTGAATACAAATGAACCTACTCTGTATTTGGTTTATTGGGAGATTACTCATCTCCATCAGAGTTCTTGGCCCCTTCACACTAAGGTTTAGGTGAAGCTAAGGAGTAATTGTAACTATCTTTATCCCAAATATGTAGTATACCTAGGGGGGATATTATGAGGTACAGAGGGAGGTACCCAAGGGAATAATGTAATAATGTGATGGGCCATAGTTAATAAATAAAGTGGTTAACCCAAATAATGTAAGGAAACACAAGTATTTAGGAATAATGTGGTAATCCCATTGTATTAGATGTATGGTATTTAGAGACCTGTTGTCACCTTCTGAAAAAAGAGTTCTAGTCGTACAAAGAAGGCAAAAGAACATAGTTTGGAGAAAATATCCAAGCCATAGAAGCACTCAAAGCTAAATCATACCCCTTCAAATGAATAGTACTCGAAATCATCTTTCTAGTGGTATATGGAACTCCTCAAATGGACTCCGGAATCAAAAGTTAGAGCAGATTTAAAGTTACCCTTGAAAACCATAAAACCAAGGAAAATGCTTAAGTATAATCTCGAATCCCGCAAATTGGAGTTTTATAAAGTAGCTGCAGGGGAGGTCAAAGTGAACCAATGATTAGTGGTCTCTGATATCAGAAATCAGAGATTGGAGGTCCAAGGCACATTATATATCGGCGATCAAGGGGTCCTGCAGTATCAACAAGGTCACACAACGATGATCCCGCATATCAGAGGTCTAAGACGTCAGAGCAATAGGATATTGGCCCATCGCAATTGGTTATAAAATAGATGAAACCCTTTCAAATTTATTATTGTGATTAATATTGTTAGGATCTTAGCCTTTATTGTTAAAGCATCGTGAAAGTCTTGAAATGTTTAACAAAGGAAATCAGTGAAAAACCAAGGGCAAGTAAGCCTTTTTCTCTCTCTTCTAAGGAGAGCACGTGACGGAATTCTATTAGTCTGAATAGGGACACATGGCAGCTGACATCACCTTGACATGGAAGTATGGTGGACATGTGGCATGATGATCTATCATTTTCAGGGTCCTATGGGGGCATATCTAGGTGACACATGTCACCACTCAGGAAGAAACATGTGGCAGAAATGAAATCACTAATCAGAGATCGATGATCGAAGGTCGAAGAGTGTTATGCATGAAAGTGGAATTGTCGATTTAAAACCTCTAATTGGGGGGCTCTGATATAGGGGTTGGCCTATGGTCACGGGAAGAACCAAAGAACCAAGAGCTAAGAAGAAAAGATGATCGACATTCATTGTTTCATGAAGCCTATTCAGTGTGAAGTCCTGATTTGTCGAGCTCCGATATTTGGCTAAGCACGTGGTCTCTAGAGGAAATTAAAGGAAAAGGGGTCGAAATATTTACAAAGGACAAAGGCCCCCGGACAAGAGTCTAAGGGCTCTAGCACCTTAGCGCTAAGCATCTAGTCATATTGCCTAGACATATGACAAAAAGAAAAAAAGGGGCCTAAAGGGGATCAAAATTCGTTGGTTTACAATGTTTTCCAGTGTTAAGTGTCAATGCTAGAAAATTCTCGATATTACACGGTGGTTGTTTTAAAGGCATGTATGGCTTTCATAGTGTTATACAGTGGGTCTGTAGGGATGGATGAGTTGGAAGTTGTGCTTAGGAGATGTTATCGCCATCACAAGTGATCGATCTCTATTTCTGTAAAAGGAAGGAGTAAAAATTTTAACACTGAAAGTGACAGGGAACCGACCAGGAGTGTATGAGGCAAGATGTAGCATAAACATGGCTAGACCAAAAGCCATCCAAGGAAGTGGAAAGGACATATTTTCATACACCATCATTAAGTTTTCATGTTTTTTTATTCAGTTTGTTTATTAGTATGTCATTATGTTTTATTTTAAAGAAAATCATCTTTCTGTTGCAATAATTGGAGGCGACAAAGCCTACATGCCGAGACAACTTGTCATGCAGATAGTTGGAAGCTCAGGCCTGAGATATCTTTGTAACTGATTTTCAAGCTCTCCCTCTCCTTATAAAAGGGAGGAAGAAACACTTAACAAAGGTTTAGAATTTTGGGAAAGAATGTATGGTACCTTTCCTGTTTTCATAGTGGCCTACCTAAAGCTTATTGTATTATGGTTTTCTTGAAAATATTAATACAAATTTTATGGTGATTCCAACTTATTTGGATTGCAATATGTTTTTCTCCCTCTGTCTCTCAGATATGTTTTTAATTCTTCATAGATTGGATGTCATAGTAGCAGCTAGTTGTATTTCCCTTTAGATATAGATTCATTTAAATAAAAATGTTGGTGGATAATGCCTATTTCAAGGTGGAAATCAAATATTTAAAAAGCGCTCCATGCATCTCAGCAGTTCATAGAATACCCTTTCTCTCATTTCTCTCTGAGTCTTGATATATAGGATTCTTATGTCTTAAGCTCTATATGATCTTTTCCTCCTTTGTTATATTCCCCCATTACATATGTTTCAACAACTAAGTCGCTGCAAATTCTAGGTCTTATTTGGCCACCTTAAGCCAAAGATTATTTCCTAAGTACTCTTTTGTATCAATTTCTTTCTATTTGGTATCTTATGAATGATTTTGAATAAAACTCATTTATATTTTTGTGACAAACTAAGGTGTTATAAGTCTTTTCTATAAATCTATCAAGCACTCTTTAAGATTTCCTAGGCACTGGTCTACAATCAACCCAAAGGTTGTATCTAGGAGGATTTCATATCTCTTGAAGCACTTGTACTCCAGGTGCTAGAAAAAGAGACAACATCTTTTTGGTTCCATTGTCTGGGACCGAACTGTGAAATATTTTTCCCTGGGTATGGAAAATATTTACAATCCCTCTGTTAGGTGAGCAAGGGAAATGTGGCTTGAAGATCTCTCACCTTAGTGACTCCACTCTCTGAATTCTGTTACAGACATCTTGGTGACTCCATTGTCTATAATTATAGCTAATAATTCTAGCTTATCAGAGACCCCATACTCACTCAGATACCTCTCAAAAAAAAATTCCATATGTATCTGACCCAGAGAAGATAATATCAAGAAGGTTTTGGAAAGAAAAGACTCCAAATACTAATGCCACTATCTCTTCATTTCCTGAAACATCTGCATCTAGTTAACAAAGAGTTGTAATTCATTGTTTCGAACTCCCCCCTAGAGTTCTAATATATTCTCCAATAAATGATCATTTGTTTAGTACTGCTTCCCTAGAGGTCAAAGAAGAAGCTAAGAAAATAAAATATAAACTTTGAAGCATCCCTACCCACAGTGTGAACATCTTTTCATTCCATTGTTAGTCGGTTGTCTTACCATTGGTCATACCTCAGACTCCTCGAGTGATTCAAGCACCACCACCTCTGATTCAAATGGTTGTACCAGGTTTCCTGTTGAATAAATTCTATGCCACGGGACTACCTCAAGCTCCTGCCCAGGTATAATGAGAAGTTGATGTAACAACATAGAGGCATATAGAAATTTCATGTGCCTTTGCAGAGAATCAAAATGTTGAACATCAAGATGTAGTGTTGAGGCTTCTCATCTAATCTTTGGATTGGGAGGTCAGGAAATGACTTAAATCCTTGCCAAATGCTTCCATTAACACTTGGGAAGAAATGAAGAACTTATTTTTGCATAAATGGAGTGAGAAGAGAGACCATGGGTACATCGTCACTGAGTTTAATGTTATCAAGAAGAAACCTGGTGAGGATATCTCAAATTTTATTAAAAGATTTAATAAGACGTACAATAATCTTCCTACTGAAATCAAACCTCCACAGGTCCCTGCCTGAGTAGTCTTTGTTGGGGCCTTTGATTTAGAATTTGGTTTTACTCTCAGAGAAGGGAAGTCTTCTACCTTGGACCAGATCCAAACTGATGCCCTTGAAGTAGAGGAAGACTATATCTCCACAGGGAAGTCAAGAAGGAGGACTGAATTTGGATAGAAGAAAAGGGAAAAGAGGAGGTAGCTTCCTCAAGTGGAAGAGAATTTCAAGAACAGAGGATAGAAAAAATGGATAAGTTGATAAAGGATTTATCCAGCAAACTAACAAAAATTGAGCTAGAGAATAAAAGGCCTCAGAGATAGAACTTCCCAACTACCAATCGAAGTTCCAATCCCCAATACAAAAGGCCTCCCCTAAAGTTAATGCAAAGGGAGAGGAAAGAGAAACAACACCATATTCATCCTCCATTGTATAGAGAAGATGGCCTGAAAGAATTATCACCAAAACTAATCAAGTTTCGAGGGAACTTGGACTCCTCTTTCTTCGATGAGGAACAAGAACTTAGGACATATGAAGAGAAGGGTGTTACAAACATTTTTAGGCACTTCAACCCCAATCATAAATGTCCATAAACTGAGGGCTCTTAAGTCCCTAAAAGTGTTGCTTCACTGCCTAAAGGAACAAGGTCAGCTGATTACATCATCTCCCAGACGTTCTCCACTGAAAACTGCTCATAAATGGTCAAAACAGGACGATACTGAAAGCTCAGTGCAGAGGGTGCGATGCATATCACCTTCCCAGTGTACAAGGTGCGATGCATACTGAATTGCTACTTTGTAGGGTGCAATGGTCGGGAATGGACAAATGGCAGGGACAAAATGCGAGGTGGATGATCATGGAATCTTCTAGAAGCTTCCCCTCTGACACTTGCCTCTCTATTTTCGACCAGGGATGAGTAAGAGATCATCATTCTCCAAGTGGAAGCAGGAACTATCAGAGAGAGGACACTAATCAAGATCCCAAAAGATGACTCACCTCTCTGTAATCATCTATATAGGGATCCCTCATCACAGAGATCCAAAGGCTGGAATTTTGTATCTTATAGAGAAGTGTTGTTAGTTTTCTAGTGTACATTCATAGTGTTGGGTGATCTAAGCTTTGCTTGAGGTGAAGAAGGGCTTCCTAGCTAGAGGATGATGTTGGGTGAGAACATATGGTTGTAATCCTCTTGCTACTTTTCATCTTAATAAAGCTATTATAGTTTTCTTCCATATTCTTGTGTACTTGTTTATATATGCATTTATATGGTTAACACACATCTGGTCCTGTGTTATTTATGAATATATATCTTTGTTTCTTCAATAGTAGTATGTTGTTGTGATTCCACAGGTTCTCTTTGAGGCTGGGTAGACAAAGAAGAAACGGCGAAACTCTATCAAGGAGAGGAAATCAAGCGCAAGACTAAGGTTGGTCTTCTTGGTTTTCCCCTTGTCTATTTTCATAAAAGAAAATGAAAGTAGACTTTACTTGTTTGTTTCTAAGATAGCCACCCATCTTAGTGGGAATAGCAGCATCCGGGTGGACACTATTCCTGGTAACAAAATGGTGACTCCGCTGGGGAGCAACTAATTGTTTGTTAACCTATCTATCTTTGTTTCTTTCATAAACTTACAGAGGGAGCCTGAAGTCAAGCCAGCTAGCCTTCAAACTGCATTTGTTATACAAATGCAAAGTAGATCAATGCTGCTTCAGTCTATCTCTGGGTTTTGTTTATGAATTAAACAATAGATCTGCAAACAATCTAATTTCCCTAAGTGGTGGCTCTAGTAACCTCTTTAGATCACCCCTATGTTTTACATACACTGAACATTACTTACTCAGCTTAAATCCCTAAACTGAATTGCAAACTGTGAGTGAAAACTTGTTTAAAGTCTTGCACTGGTACCATCGTACCCTACCTTTAAGGCAGATTGTATGCATCACACTTCCTGAGTGCAGTAGGTGCACTACATATTGGTTTCACTGTGTAACATGTGTGATGGTCATGGAGGGTTAACTTTACCCTCAGACTGTGGTTTTTTCTCACTGTTTTCAATCCTGTTCAGGAGTTTTGCCGTCTGTAGTCAGTGTATTTCTGTGAAAACCCCTTCTCTTGAATTATTCCGCCTCCTTAGTGCAAAGAAATGTAAGTGTTTTTTATGTATTGTGCGTCATTTTCAGTTCTCTTTTGCAAAAAGTAGCATAGTCAAACTGTCATTTCTGGATCTGAAAGTGCCATAGCTGTCGTTTTCAGTTTTAGAAGACAATCCCATTGTTCTTGATAGTTGATTATACAGTTACTATTGCATATGATTTGAATTAGTGATTTTTAAAGTGTCGAAAAGCATTTTTCATTTCAAAATCGCAAGTGTCTCTCTTGCCTTCACTTCATTTTGAAAAAGAAATTTGTTGAATACTGTCGCTTTAAAAGTAATTCAGATTTGCACATAACTTTCTTATCAATCATTCATACATTAAGAAGGCTGAAAGCAAATACATGCATGTGCATTTTCATTTCGACAGCTTGGTTTGATTTAAGACTGTGCATTTAGCGTGTGCTCTGTGCTCTTTGCAGAAAGATTCTTAACTTTCTTTCCTTAGTAGCTAGGATTTTCATTGCCAAAAGAAAATTAAACGTTTGTTTATCATCTTAGACTGCATTTTAGGAATTATATACACATCACATGGTGAACCTGAAAGGAAAATTATAAAGCAAGATCAAATTAAAATAAATTTAATGAATCTAACAACGCTTTGGAATTTAACGCACAACATCTAGAGGTCTAGGCTCTAGACGTATTCTGGCGTCGTAAAACCTGGTAACTGTTGATTTCAGTGTTGGTTGGGTGATTGCTCCACTCTGAGACGGAAAGTGCCAGTACGGACTTGTGCTCCCACGCACCATCGAGTATATATTGGGAGGCCACAATAGGCTGCATCCTTTATCCTTAGGAAGCCATGTCTGCCGCCCTATCGATCACAATGCACTGAACATAGCATTCGGGAAGATTGAATGCCATATCGTAAAAAGTATTCTGCAGTTTTGCGATTGGTTTGGTAATCCTCGCTGCCTAGATCTCCAGAGAAGTCCATTTTTCTCCTTTTCAGACTCCTTAAAAGAAAAGTTCCTCTGAGCACTTGTCACTTCAGGCTCAATAAAAATCGAAGGTGACTAGAGTCATCTTTTGTTTTTTCTCGACTCTTTAAAATTGAAAAAACAAGTTGTGTCAAAGCGTCTAAAATTTATTTTAATCGGAATAACATCACAAATTCCCCCCTTGGTCTTTAGGTTGAGAAAATGGAGTCTACCAACCAAGGATTTTCCCTTGGAGGAAATCCTAATCCCTTCTCCTCTTGGGAATATGTTGGTGCACCCCATATGGCCACTTTGTCACTTCCAAGATTGACAATTGGTTTGCCTGTCTGGCTCTTCTCTACCTCTGTCGTTCAGAATCCAGTAATTCCTGAACAGTCAAATCAGCAACTAGATGACACTAGAGTTGCCTCCCAACCTTCTACTTCGTCTGATTCTCCCTCTCCTCCTTCCTCTTCACTTGATAAAGCCAATAAAGCTAAAGATCAAGTAACTGAGAAGAAGAAGAAGCAGAAAGAGAAAAAGGAAAAGAAGAAAAAGGAACCAAAATCGAAAGGGGGAAACCAAGCGTCATCTAGCAAAAATCCTCACATCGCACCATCGAAACCTAAATATCCTTGTGTCATTTGCAATGGAGACCACTATCACCGAGATTGTCCCTACATCCCTCAGATCTTAAGGGACTAGTCTCCTCTTTTGCATAATCTGATGGCATCAACCTCTGACGATCATGTTGAATGAACACCATCAACTAGTGAAAGTGAAGCACATGGGCAGAAAAGGAATCCCAGATTTCCTTGTAAGTTGTGTGAAGGAAATCACGCCATCCACCGTTGTCCCTTCCTTGATGAAGCTAAAATAGTTTTTGATGATCGTCCGGTTTCACCGCTACGACTTCCTCCTAGATATAAAAAACTCTTGCCAAGTCCTCCACTGGTTGAAAACCCGGCTGGCCCGTCATTGTGGTCAACCGAAGCGTATATAATTGAAAATGAACCCTCTGAATCCATACCAGACGAAATTCAAAAGGTCGAGACGGCAGTTGACCCGATATTGCCTTCAGAGTGCTCATCTTCGAATGATACCGTCACTGAAGAGAAAGAGAACGACACCATTCAAATTCTTTTCATCAACATAGACTCCGATGAACTTGGAGGCAGTCCTCCCGTTCCTTTATCGCAGGAAGGAATTTCATCGGAGTCATATCCAGCCGTCTATTCGGTCCCACCACCAAGCAACCTAGTCGTTTCCTTTGACTGGAATCTACTAGGCAGACCCCGTTTACCAGCTAGTGTACCATTCAGAATCATTGTACAAGCTTACAGAAAGGTTATGGTTGGTACCATCATTGATGAAGGGGCTTCTATGAGTATCCTTTCCTCAACTGCTTGGAAAGCGCTTGGTTCGCCATCGCTTTTGCCTGAAATGAAAAATCTGACAGGCTTCGACAAAGGAACCAGTCGACCTTTATGGATCCTTCCAAATGTGCCCATTACTTTGAGAAGGAAAATCGTTCACATGAACATGATGGTAGTTCAAGGACCCTTGGATTATAATCTACTCCTTGGACGCGACTATATTTATTGCATGGGAGCCATCGTCTCCTCACTCTTTAGAGTAATGTGTTTTCCGCACGAAGGTAGGATGGTCAAACTCGTAGACCAAATTTCATTCCCCGATTCACACATCTCAAATAGTCAAATGCCATCCCTAAATGGTCTTTTCACACAAAGAATGTCGCATCGATCTCCAATCCGTCCACCTGATGAGTGCGAGTAATTCAGGAGGATGTGACTGAAACCCAGGGGGCATGCACCCTGGTCTATTTTGGCAAGAAAACCTTGGGTATAAAGTAGATTTCCGCAAGGGATATATAACTAGTCTGACGAACCCGTCCTTACAGGAAAATGGGATCAGGCTGGAATAAGATACCTTCATTAAAGTTATGTGAGTGGAGTATCTCAACACCACTCCCCTTTGTCTATTTCGGTAGACATCGCCAAGGGAGCTTTCTGTCTGCTAAGCGGATGGAACTTTCATGGTAACCTGGGAATTTTTCCCTATACCTAGCGGCATGCAAACCTTTCCACATGCAAGAGAAAAGCGCCTATTTATTTTTTAAATTTGTAGGACCCCTAACCCTTTAAACCTATAAGGCTAGTAATTTCCTAACTTTCATAAAGAAAGGATCCGGCGCAAAGCTTCAAAAGGTGCAAGCCCCATAAAAAATTGCATCTTGAATGAGACATTCTTATCATACGACTGGCAAGCAATGTTACCGCAGGGTTCAAGCTCGTTAAAAAATAAACCCTCCACGAGCAGTTTTAGCCCATAGTTCAAGCTCGTTAAAAAATAAACATAAGTCATGAGAAAATGTTTCCCCCAGCGTTTAAGCTCATTAAAAAATGAATCGGTAAATAACCATTGTGAATGCCTTATATCCAGCTTTTGAGCCTTGGTCGTGTTCTCGCCATCACCTCCACTCTCTTTTTAGCTGATCATTCACCCCCATATGATTGTTTACCCCTTTGAGGAACATATGCGAAGAGTGATTCTATTAGACATCCTTGTGACACTGTCGTGATTGGAAAATTCCAAATCTTACCTGGAATCAGCTGCTACCCGAAACCATCACTCGTTCCTCGAAAACGAGTCTTCTTTAATCTATTTTCACCTGACTCGTAAAATATGAAAAGATTGCCGAGCGATTTTCCTCTCGGGCTCGTTAAAGTCATCGGAAGTGCTATCCCTCCTCTACATTTTAATCTTTTTGGACCTAATGGATTATTACACAAAAAGATCGAGCGCTTGTCTTGTTCGGCTCGTTAAAACTATCGAAAATTCATCCCTTTTGTATTATTTTACGCTTTTTTGGACTCAAGGGATTGCATGACGAAAAAGAATCGTTGGAGTCTCCTTTCCATTTCTTTCAGACTCTCTAAAATTGAAAGGGACCAAGTTATCTTTGTCGTTAAACTCGTTAAAATCAAATAGCGACAAACTCGTCCGCATGAACGAGAACAAGTTTCACTGTCACTAGGCTCGTTAAAATATAGCGAAAGATTCGCCCAAAGGGTGGATTATAGAACAAGGATATGTTATCCTCCTCAAGCTTGAAAAAAATAAAGAGGTACTGGTCAGTAATGACTGGGGAAAATTGGGAAGAAAACTTGAAGAAACTTTATTGGTAACAAGTCGCTCTTGAACATGACACTTTCCTTCCGCATCCATGTCGGGTTGGGTTGTTCCGTTCACTGGTCATCACCATTGGTCCATCACACCATCCATCCTTGGGGTTAACACTACCAATCCATCGTCAGTGTTGCTGATATGTTCAAGAGAAGTCATTCAGACAATTCACTTGTGTCTCACCCACTACAATACATTCATGCTTCATTCCTTCATGACCACCACCCTGAACCCTGTATCGCCAGTTTGTTTTCACCTCCAAAATCATTTGCTTTGTTCCGTGTCGTTGATGTGGGATTCATTAAATCCCTCCTACGACGGCTCGCTTCTTGTTGACATCAGCTCATTATCCAAGAAGTTGACTTAGGAACAACCCTTTCAGTACTTTGAAACTTGCATGCCTCAATGGCAAGTTTCTCACTTTCGGCGACAGGTTTACATCAATGGCCTTCGGCTAAGAGATTTTAGGTGGTGTTTGACACCAAGTCCCTTTTCACACCACGTGAATTGTACTGTAGTACCTTGAGGGTCATTGTCATTATTGGTGATTCCTCTCGCGCCTGTTAACAGCTTACATCATTGGCTGGTAATCAGGCGATGTCTTTCCATGTTCGACTTCAGAACATTTTTCACATGGATCAACTTGTACTCCGAGTGAAGATTGAATGAGTTTTGAAGACCCTGGATCTAGTTTCATCCATCTGGGTTGCGATATATTTAGGAATATAAAGACATCAAGTGTACATAATTGCTGAACAGATGATCATCCAAATCAAAGGATGATGAGTCCATATCATCAGTCTGTCACACAGACGATTGTCTGTCCTATGTACATAAAAATGAATTCATAAAGCTGAGCATGGGAATGCCCGCCTCAGCTAGATCATGAAAAAATGTTGTCAAAATAATGTATTGTATTGTATCTTATTACAGGTCGCCTCCCAGCTCGGGAAAACTTCGGATCCTCATAGTAAATCATTTCACCCGACATCAGAAAGATTAACGACCTCATGCTTTAGGGGGCAACTGTTATAGACATTTTTGGGCACTTCAACCCCAATCATAAATGTCCATAAACTGAGGGCTCTTAAGTCCCTAAAAGTCTTGCTTCACTTCCTAAAGGAACAAGGTCAGCTAATTACATCGTCTCCCAGAAGTTCTCCACTGAAAACTGCTCTTAGATGGTCAAAACTGGACCATACTGAAATCTCAGTGCAGAGGGTGCAATGCATATCACCTTCCCAGTGTACAAGGTGCGACGCATACTGAATTTCTCCTCTGTAGGGTGTGATGGTCGGGAATGGACAAATGGCAGGGAAAAAATGTGAGGTGGAAGATCATGGAATCTTCCAGAAGCTTCCCCTCTGACACTTGCCTCTCTATTTTTGACCAGGGATGAGTAAGAGATCATCATTTCTCAAGTGGAAGAAGGAATATCAGGAGAGACACTAATCAAGTCCCGAAGATGACTCACCTCTCTGTAATCATCTATATATGGATCCCTCATCACAGAGATCCAGAGGCGAATTTGTATCTTATAGAGAAGTGTTGTGGTTTCTGGTGTACATTCATAGTGTTGGGTATCTAGCTTTCTATAAGAAGGGCTCCTAGCTGGAGATGATGTTGGGTCAGAACATTGGTTGTATCCTCTTGCTACTTTTCATCTTAATAAAGTTATTCTAGTTTTCTTCCATATTCTTGTGTACTTGTTTATATATGCATTTGTATGGTTAACGCACATCTGGTCTTGTGTTATTTATGAATATAGATATTTGTTTCTTCGATAGTAGTATGTTGTTGTGATTCCATATGTTCTCTTTGAAGCTGGGTAGACGAAGAAGAAGCAGCGAAACTTTATCAAGAAGGAGAGGAAATCAAGCGCAAGACTAAGGTTGGTCTTCTTGGTTTTCCTCTTGTCTATTTTCATAAAAGAAAATGAAAGTAGACTTTACTTGTTTGTTTCTAAGATAGCCACCCATCTTAGTGGGAATAGCAGCATCCGAGTGGACACTATTCCCGGTAACATAGGGGGAGCTTCATGCCTCACTAGACTAACTTCATGCAGGCTTAGTTGCACAATAAGTATGATTTGCAATCATATAGAAAGAGATCGAGAGAACAAGATCAAAATGAAGTTACTTCCTCCCAAGAGCCCCCTAAGTTTGCTGACAAGGAGAAGGGACTAGTAGACCCAATTATCTCTAGAAAGAAAGAATCCTCCGATTCGAACAACTATTAGCCTGAAGTCATTAAAGAAGGTAAGTCACCTCCTCCCACTAAACTCATTCATGAAAAAAAAAAGGAGCCTATAGAAACTAACACTAGAGAAAAAGGCCATACACTCTTTAACCTCCACAAAGAGATTGAAAAAGTCAAGATCCCATTCCCATTGTCTGAGCTCTTGAAACAACCTACTTAGGAAGAAAGTCCTATGGTATTCTTTGGACCACATGTTGAGGAGCAAGATCCTTCCACCCCACCTTTTTATGTCACTCTGGTAGTACATGACCTCTTGCTTCACAATTTCATGTTAGACTCTGGAGCTCCTCATAATTTGATGCCATTATCTGTAATGGAAAATATGGATCTACAGATAACCAAGCACTATAAGGATCTCTATTATTTTGATTTTAAGAGGGTCAAATGCTTGGGGATGATCAAAGACCTGGTGATAAATTTGGCCCAAATCCTAGCGAAAAGTGTGGTAATGGATATCGTAATGCTAACATCCCATCAAGGTTTGGTATGTTATTGTTCAGGTCTTCGAGATCTAAGATTGGAGGGTCTATAAAGCTGGATCTAACTTATGCTACCATTCCCATCTTTCGTGGAGAGGAAAGGAGACTCTATAGAGAATCCAGATTCATCAAAACAATCATCATAGTTGATTGTTCTGACAATGCGCCTGTGTATGGTGTAAAAAGGGACATTTCCTACTTTATGCTAGAAAATATGAATTCATTCTAGAAGAAACATAGATATACCCTACAGTCCAATCAGACTGACAACTCAAATAATGTAGCAAGGAATGGAAGCTATATTTTGATGGGGAAAATTCAAAAGAAGGAAATGGGGCAAGGGTATTATTGGTATCTCCGAAAGGTAACTTAATTCCTCTCTCCTTCAAATTGTAGTTTGAGGCCACCAAAAATGTGGCAGAATATGAGGCATTGCTACTAGGCATCCAAGTGGCAAAGAAACTAAATATTAAATGCATGGCCGTAATTGGAGAGTCTGAACTAGTAGTTAATCATATAAAGGACCAATGCCAAACCAAGCACCCCTGATTGAGGGCCTACAGAAATTAAGTTTTGGACTTGATCGAAAACTTCTTATCTTCCTTTAATGTCCAATTCTTTCCAAGAGAAGGAAACTGAATGGTTGATTCCTTAGCTATAGCTGCCAGCAACTTCAAGCCACCACAAAATATTCTTCTCAAGTATGAAATTGAAGTTAGAAACAAACCCTCTGTGCCTAATAATGTGAAACACTAGCAAGTATTTGAGGATGATGAGAAAATCAAGCGCTTCATGGAGGTCATTTGGGAATTCTAAAACTCCATGATTGATCAAGAAGAGGGAGAAGTAACAAAATAAAAACCATCTACATGGGAGGAAAACATCGCAGGACATAAAATTCTACACTTTAAAACAAATGTTATTCCATGGGGTCTAGTTCCTTTGGAAATGATACTCAAATCAAACGACGTGGCTTCTAAGCTTGTTGAACAGGAAGCTGAGGGACATTTAGAAGATTGTAACATAGGCTCAGAAGATGAACCCTAGTTGATCAAGTTATCAACAAAGATCCCCCAACACTAAAAACAAAGGTACTTAAATCTCCTAAAATCTTATAGAGATTTTTTTTCTTGGTCTTATGATGATTTGAAAACTTTTGATGTAAATATTATGCAACATAATATCCCTTTAAAGAATGATATGAAACCTTGTAGGTAAAGGCTCAGATAGATTAATCCACTTCTACTCCCATCCATTGAGAAAGAAGTGAAGAAGTTGCTTCAAGCTAAGGTCATTGTACCATTGAGGTACTCAGAGTAGGTTGCCAATCTGGTTCATGTTAGAAAGAAGAATGGAGAAATCACACTGTGTGTAGATTTCAGGAATCTAAACAAAGCTTCTTTGAAGAACAACTACCCATTACCTAAAATTGACCACATTTTACAGAAGGTAGTTGGCTCTTTTAGGGTATCAATGATGGATGGCTTTTCAAGATATAACGAAGTGACAGTACAACCTAAGGATCAAAAGAAAATTGCATTCACGACTCCTTGGGGGAATTTCATGTACACAAGGATGTCATTCGACTATATAAATGCAGGAGAAACATTCTAGATGGAAATGGACATAGTGTTTGTGGGAGAGCAAGAAAAATTGGTGGTGGTTTACGTTAGGTCTTGTTAGCAATGTCAAGTGTTTGCTAAAAGGAAAAATTAGCTCTGGACACTCCCCTTTATCCTCTTTTGTGTAGAATAACCCTTCAGGAAATGGGGACTAGACTTCATCGAAGAGATACATCCTCCTTCCAGTGGCCAACACAAGTGGATCCTTACAACCACAAACTATTTCACCTAGTGGGTAGAAGAAATCCCAGCTAGGAACGCAACTGACACAATGGTACTAAATTTTTTGGAGGAGAATATCTTGGCCTGATTTTGATGTGCTCCAAATATTATGACTGATAATACCAAGGCATTTAAGTCTACAAAATTCTACACTTTTTGTCAAAAATTTAGCATCACAGTTGGTCATTCCACTACTTACTATCCTCAAGGTAATGGGTTGGATGAGTCTTCAAAAAAAATGGTGGTGAGAATCCTGAAGAAGAAAATTGCAGAAGGTAAGAGGAACTGGGATTCTCAACTAAAATTCGCATTATGGGAAAACCGGGTCACTCAAAAAATATCCACAAGTAAATCCCATTTCAATTTGGTTTATGGAAAGGTTGTTGTAGTCCTTATTCAACTTACTATGCCAGTGGATAAGATGCTACAATATGCAGAAGAAGAACCTAACTCCCTAACTAGAAGGATACATCAATTGGTGGATCTCCAGGGGACCCAAGAACAGGTAAATCATAGGACGGAAAACTACCAAAAAAAAAATGAAGTCCCTGTTTGATAAGAAAGCTAGGGATAGGCCTCTCCAACTAGGAGATATAGTCCTAAGGTGGGATGTGAGGAGAGAAGACAAAGGTAAACATGGTAAATTTGATCCCTTATGGTTTGGACCCTTCAAGGTTAATGAGACTAAAGAAAAAAATACTTTTATGTTGGAGAACTTGGAGGGTGACATGCTTGATCTACTTGTAAATGGGTAGTTCCTCAAGATTTATTTCTAGCATTAAGAGGTTCAATTCTTATACATTGTACATGCCAGTGAGCCATTGTAAAATATCAGTAATTCTTTCAGTTCTTTATATTTCTATTTTTATTTTTATATGCATGAATAAAATGACTCCATGCCCAATAGATAGAAGGCTTCTAGTCTGTAGGATCTCAGTACCTTGCTAGCAAGGCATTATCCCTAGTTGGAGTCAATGTTGTCACCTTCTCAAAAAGGAGTTCCAGCGGTACAAAGAAGGAAAAAGAATAGATATGTTTGGAGAAAACCTCCAAGCCATAGAAGCACTCAAAGTTAAATCGAACCCCCTGCAATGGATAATACTCATAATTAGATTTCCGACGGTATGTGGAACTCCTCAAATGGACTCTAGAATCAAACGTTAGAGAAGATTGAAAATTACCCTTGAAAACCAGAAAACTAAGAAAAATTCTTAAGTATAATCTCGGATCCCACAAATCAGAGTTTTTTAAAGAATTCGTGGGGGTGTTCAAAGAAAATAAGTGATCACTAATCACCAATATCGACAATCGGAGATTGAAGGTCCAAGGCACAATATATATCTACGATCAGGGGGTCCTACAGTATCAACGGGGTCACACGTCGGCGATCCCACATATCAGAGGTCCAAGGCATCGAAGCAATATGATATCAGCACACCGCAATTGGCGATAAAATAGATGACGCCCTTTCAAAGTTATGATTGCTATTAAGATTGTCAGGATTTGAGCCTCTAGTGCTAAAGCACATGGTAAGCCTTGAAATGTTTAACAAATGAAATCATCGAAAAACCAAGGGTAGGCAGGCCTTTTTCTCTCTCTTCTAAGGGGCCCATGTGGCAAAATTTTATTGGTCCCGATAGGGCCATATGGCAGTTGAGGTCACCTTTATGTGGTAGTACGATGGACACATGGCATGTTGATATGGCATTTTCAGGGTCCTATGGGGGCATATCTAGGTGACAGGTGTCACCACTCAGGAATCAACACGTGGCAGTGATGACATCACTAATCAGAGCTCAACGATCGGAGGTTGAAGCATGTTATGCATCAAACTAGAATCGTCGATTAAAAACCTCTAATTGAGGGGCTCTGATATAGGGGTTGGCCTATGGTCATGGGAAGAGAATCGAAAAACCAAGAGTTAAGCACAAAATTTGATCGACATTCACTATTTCGTGAATCTTGTTCAGTGTGAAGTCTCTATTTGTCGAGCTTCGATATTTGGCTAAGCGCGCAGTGTCTAGAGGAAATTAAAAGAAAAGGGATCAAAATATTTACAAAGTAAAAAGGCCCCCAGATAGAAGTGTAAAGGCTCCAGTGCCTTAAGGCTAAGCACCCGGTCATAGCCCACGGTCATATGATGAAAAAGAAAAAAGGGGCCTAAAGGGGATAGGAATTTGTTGTTTTGCGATGTCTTCCACTGTTAAGTGTCAATGCTGGAAATTTCCCAATATTACACTTTGGTTGGTTTAAAGGTATTTATGCCTCCGATAGTGTTATACAAGGAGTCTGGAGGGACGGATGAGTTAGCAGATGTGCTTAGGATATGTTATGGCCATCACGAGTGATCACTCCCAGTTTTTGTAAAAGGAAGGAGTAAAACTATTAACACTGAAAGCGACAGGGTACCGGCCAGGAGTGTATAAGGCATGACATTAGGTTAGTTTCGAGGTCTAAAATGGGCCTCCTAAGGAAATTATAAAATAATAGTGGAAATAATAAAATAATATTATATTACATCATCAAATTTTAGAGGGACAAAAGAAAAAACTATTTTTTCAACTCGTATTTTCAACTTATCTCCCTATGGGTTAGCTCAAATTTCGAGCGGAAACACTAATTGGATGCAAAATTTGATTCCTCATCCAAGGAGTCCCCATGTTGCATACTTTTGATGAGCCCTGTTACACGAAAAATTAGAAATACATGAAAAACATGACTGCAATCACATTTTTTATTGTATTTCTCATTTTTCGTCTAGTAGGGTCTATCGAAAGTATACAACATGGGTGCTCCTTGGATGAAGAATAAAATTTTGCATCCAACAAGTACCCCCACTCGAAATTTGAGTAAAACCTTAGGGAGATAAGTTGAAAATGTATTTTTATTAGTTTATTATTTTTTAATCTTTTTACATTTTTACTCTACAAATGGTGAATCATCCCCCATGGTTGACATCATCACCTTGAATCCTATTGGTTCTTATAAAGTTTATTTTGGTTGTACATTTTTCTTAGCAGGTCCATTTTAGACCTCAACATTCCCCTAGTGTGTGGTATAAATGTGGCTAGACCAAAAGCCATCCGAGGAAGTGGAAAGGAGATATTTTCATACACCATCATTCAATTTTCATGTTTGTTATTAAATTTGTTTATTAGTCTGTCATTCTATTTTATTTTAAAGAAAAACACCTTTCTGTTGTAATAATTGGAGGTGACAGAGCCTACACGCCAAGATAGTTGGAAGCTCAGGCTTGAGATATTTTTGTAACTGATTTTCAAGCTCTAACTCTCCTTATAAAAGGGAGGAAGAAACACTTAACAAAGGTTTAGAATTTTGGGAAAGACTGCTCTTCTATGGGACCTTTCATGTTTTCATAAAGGCTTACTTGAAGCTTGTTGTATTCTCGTTTTCCTGAAAATATTAATAAAAGTTTATGGTGATTCCAACTAATTTGGATTGCAATATGTTCTTCTCCCTTTGTCTCTCATATATGTTTTTTATTCTTCACAGATTGCATATCATAGTAGCAACTAGCTATCTTTCCTTTTAGATACAGATTCATTTAAATCAAAACGCTGGTGGATAATGCCTATTTCAAGGTGGAAATCAAGTCTTTAAAAAGTGTTCCATGCATCTCAGCAGTTCATAACATCCTGTTTCTCATGTTTATCTTTGAGTCTTGATATATAGGATTTTGATGTCTTAAGCTCTAATTGTAGATCTGAGCTCCTCTTGAAAAATAGCTGAATTTAAAAAAAAATCGATCGAATCAGAGTTTGGATGAGGGAGATATCATTGATTTAAAATTAGTTATTTTTTTCAGAATTTTTGTGACGACGGGACAATTGCAGCACGGATTTGAGTTTCCAAAGTGGCCAGATCAAGATTTCAATCACATGTGAAGATGCATAATGGTTGTTTCATTTCCGAAAATAGATTATAATAAGGATTCTAGGCCATATTTACCAAGTTGTGGCCATTTTAAATTTGCCGCATAAAGTAGGTAATTTTTTTTCAAAACCCTCATTCTACTTCATGGCTTCTACTAAGATGATTTTTATAGGATGTGATAATGGTCCTACTATTGAAGAATTCCTAAAAACTCCTAAGACAACATGGCCAACAGTTTGGAAAAATATAACACGACTTTATTTTAAAGATGAGGCGATCATATGGTGGGGCTCACTTGACAACAAGAAGTTGGTAAGCCTTCTTGATGAAGAATTTGAAAATTTTATTTTGGACAAGTGGTCTCAAGCTGGAAATAATGACACTAAGATCCATAAAGGCTTATTTTATACTCATCTTACCATATTACAGGTTCATGGAAGTATTCAGAAAGAGAACATCATTGTGTTTATCATTCCTAGTTGCAAGCATAATTTTATCAATGTTAATTTGGAAAACAAATTGCAAGTCCCAGCAAAACATATTGAAAACACACAGGTTGATAATGGAGATGTTCAAATTTATAAATATTTCCATGGATAAGTATGTGTTGCATTCAGATTTTTATATTTCATATATGGATCATGTGGATTTATTTTTGGATACCCTTGGATCAATATCAATGTGCAGAATAAATTCCTGAAGCTTTGGTATAAAAAGAAGAAAATTACATTACAAGATATTTCCATCAGTAAACAGGTAGATTCCAAGGAGGTGGAAGCAGAAAATGTTATAGGTACTGACACATTAGATGAGGATTCTATGGTGGAAGTAATAATGGAAGACAAGCAACAACCGCAGGTGCCACAATAGGTACTAGATACCTCAGGCTCCATCAGGTGGCGAATTGAAAAAATATACACCATCAGTTAAAACTTCATCATATCACCACCCACACCACCCAGCTAGATAACAACCAGCAAGGGGGGAAAGAATTAGCAACAAGGACAACAACCCCTGGACGACACCTAGAGAGGTGCGACAAGCCACCCACAACACATTGATGCAAAGGAACCAATAGAAATAAATTCCATCTCAAGCGAGCAAGGCACCAACTAGATCGAGTGTTCATCTTTCTCTGGGATGACTAAATGTAGGTGTATGGTACTAGTGGACTACTATTTTTAGTATATCTTATTATTTGTGTTCTTCTTATGTTTCGGGGATGAAAAATTTTTAAGGGTTGTGGAATGTAGTATACCTAGGGGGGATATTATGGGGTATAGAGGGAGGTACCCAAGGGAATAATGTAATAATTTGATGGACCATAGTTAACAAATAAAGTGGTTAACCTACATAATGTAAGGAACCACAAGTAGTTAGGATTAATGTTATAAGCCCAATGTATTAGATGTATGGTATTGAGAGACTCATGGTAATGACTCATGGTATTGTATATATGAAGCCTATATAGAGGCTAGAGACTCCCCATTGACAGATGTCAAGTATTTTTTGTATTGAAAAGCATATGGCTTGTGGAGTGATCTCCTTCCTTGAGTAGTTGTATGGTGTTACCCGACCTCAAGCGTCTGATAATAATAGAGATCTGAATCTTTTATACTTTGTTCTTATATTTCTCTTAGGATTATTTACAGTTATTATTGGGTATATTTGAATTATCATATATTTGCAGGTCAGATCCATTACAGACTCGCTTCCATTAACAAGTGGAATACCTTGTTTTCTCAATTTCCCTGACCATTACTAGTCAATACCTCTTTATTTTTGACAAGCTTAAGGATGATAACATATGCTTGATTTGTAAGTTCATCCATTGGATGAATCCTTCCAAGTATGTTTGAAAAACACTGATAAGGAGTGGTTTGACCTCATCATGTTCAATGAGTCCATCATTGTTTGATATTTTAACGAGTCCAACAGAGGTATAACTCAACATATTTTTCATGTTTGTGGAGTTTGAAAAATAAGCGAAAAAGAAAACCTATGGGGGATATTATGGGGTATAGAGGGAGGTACCCAAGGGAATAATGTAATAATGTGATGGGCCATAATTAATAAACAAGGTGTTTAATCCGCATAATGTAAGGGACCACAAGTAGTTAGGAATAATGTGATAAAATTGGTTAACCCTCATAATGTAAGGGACCACAATTAGTTAGAAATAATGTGATAAAAGTGGTTAACCTGCATAACATAAGGGACCACAAGTAATTAGGAATAATGTGATAATCTCATCACATTATTCCATTATTCCCTTGCGTACCTCCCTCTATACCCCATCATATCCCCCTAGGTATACTACAAAATAAATTCTTCTTATAGTCCTTCACTATTGGATTCCATCACTACCTAGTTGTTACTATTAGAAAACATATGACTACTTGCTAAGCTCTTAGAGATTTTCTTTCTTTTTAGGCCCTATGTTTTTTGTTGTTGAGATTATACTTATAGAAAGCTATGAAACATATATATACACATCACAATTTAATAAATCTATGAAACATATATCTTTCACCCTGGCTACCACAAGACCTCATCAATCTTGACGTTTGTGAGGCCTTCCCCCACTTTCTGTGGAGGGATATACGAGTCAACCTGATTACCCCTCTACTGAGGGGATTTTGTCTCAAGTTTTAGACTATGCATTTCACCTTACTGACCCAAAGCCTCTCATACTAGATAACCCATTTACTGAAGGATTTGTACCTCCGTAAAATCCTCCCCTTACTAATCCTCTTGGGCCCATATTAATTTAGGTCACTCCACTACCTTCTCTGTCTTCACCAATTCCCCATTTAAACACCTTGATGACTACTAATGAGTCATGGTCTTTTGTGGACACCTTTTCTCCCAGGCCACCTAACCTACCTACATCAAGATCCACGCATGTTGTTGGTTACCCCACTATACAACCTATGGTAAATATAAGAACCCAAGCTACACCCACTCTAGGTGGTTCCCAACAATATTTTGTCTCCATCACACCAATTCCTTTCATGTCAACTCCTGGCCTCTTAACCCTTACCCCATTGGGTGTTCCCAATTTTACAGCCTTCAACAACCCTTTTGGATTGAATCCATTACTGAGTTAAGCTTATCCTCCATTACAGAGTGGGGGCAACGTTCCTAACACCCATCTACCTATTGGGGGATTTCCTACCCCCATCCAACCTATGGTACAACTAGGTTCTTCTTTGATTGATGTTTATCTCGTTGGTGGTTATGTTATCGATGGTGGTATTTTATTCATTTTGTCGTATATGGTTATTAGTGTTCGGTTTCTTGGACCCATCTTTCTCCTTGGGTCTCCCAACTCTACTACCATTACCTACTTGGGGAAACTTTTATCCGATAAGAAACCAATTCATTGGTACCTTTCCTTAGGCAAAGGACATGCCTTATGGCCCATCAATGTATACAACCTCCCCACCACCTCAACGAAATTTCTATCCTTCACAACCTATGTACCCTGCTCTTCCTTGGTTTGATCTAGCAACACCTACTTATTGTGGAAAAACAACAACCCCACATTCTTACATTATTATCTTCATAATAATAGGGACCCTCTATGTAAATTTTGGTCAAATCACCTCTTGACGCTTTGGTTCAGTTAATTTTGCGGGATTTTCATTTTTCTCAGTTTTCACTCTAATCACTTCATTGTGTGTGGTTTCTCTCTAGCTTCCCAACGACTTGAATATCGTTGAGTTTCGACTTACGGTTTGAAAATAACATCTATTCAAAGTTTGAGTGATTTTCACTGTCTAGGCTTAAATATGTACAAAATATATTCTACTTTTATTCTATAAGTATAATTAGTTAAATAACGTTGGGTTGTGTTATATTCTTTCCACAACTAACCTATGTAGTGAACTGAGGGGTTAGAGGAGGGGTGGAGCCCCCCCTTCGTTGTGTTGATTGCGCAGTGAGGGGCTCACAGGGGGGGCGGAACCTACCTATGGTTTTCGGTTCGTGGTTTTGGATGCGATGGTTTTCGGTCCATGGTATTGGATGCTTCGGCATGTATAAATATGTATTGTAACATTGAAAGGAATATAATGAATAATCAAGCTGGTATTCGTGGTTTTGGGATCCAGGGGAAAATCTTTGTGTATATGTATTTTATGTGTAATGCTCTCACATTGTTTATTTTCCATGTTTTAGAATTCGTATGCAAGTAATTTATGTACGGAGTTAAAACCTACATTCAGTATCATAGTTGTTTTGGCTTCAATGGGACACCTTTGTTGATGAGGGGTTTAGCTCGGGGCTGTGGTAGACCATGTTAAGTGGGAGATCTGCGAGATCGATTCTGGTGGTAAAAGAAGATGGCGAGCAGTGGAAAGATAGAGATCGAGAAATTTAATGGTCAGAGTTTTGAGTTGTGGAAACTCAAGATGGAGGATCTGTTGGTGGATAAAGATCAG
>APFE031737737.1:40652-55340 GCA_000404065.3 Pinus taeda | reverse complement strand
GAAGGAATGTACGGCGAGTGCAGGGTTCCAGCAATTGAATGATGAGGCGACACAAGTAACGCATAGTATATTTATCTGAAAATTCTTTGTGTCTATCCCTCTGATTGTTGGTTACAAATAAGATTGGCTCAATAAATGGGGAATTGATTTGATTTTAAAAATTTCATGCAACGATGTGTAGTGATATACATCCTCTATTCCTGTAAATTTAGGTTCAGTTTTTTTCTTTTTTATATAATAGCAGGCGGCTTACGAATATGGAGCGCCAATAATCATTGAGAAAGAGGTTAACCATGCAGTATCTGCCTTTCTTTAAGCCGAGAATTTCAATTATTCCTTAGTCTAGAAAATTTGGTGGTAGATTTGTGAGTAGTGGGTATTGGGTAGTAAAATGAAGAACCTGAGCATTTATCTTGATTAGATTCTCTGCATCCATGGTTAGGTGGCAGCAAAGTTAGATCCCTCATTGCACAACAATCGAGAGAAACAGGGCTTGCCAATATCACTGTTCGAAATGGTGCAAAAGTAAATTCAACCATCAACTACATGGATTTTGTTATGGTCTCTTAGGAGCATTTGATTAATAATGGTATTTCGTTATGGTGTTTTAGGTGCATTTGATTAATAATGGTTTTTTCAAAATTTGAGGATGAATTTTGAATTATTTTTTCTATTCCAGAAGCATTGACAACAGTGCAAGGACGAGAGAGCAGCAGAAAATGCTTGGCAGACTGTGCCCTTGAACTTGGCAGGGATGCCTTTAGAGGTATTTATCTATTGATCAAACCATGTCAGTCCTAATGCTACGGAGATTATGTGAAGACTATTTGACCTCACTGTTATGAGAACATATGAAGCAATTTGAACAACTACAGCTACAACATCAATAATAAAGTTTCAGCCTTGTTTAATTCAATGCAACACAATCAAACTTTCCAAAAGCAGAACTTCCTAAGTGCATTAAATGACAGTCAACAGCATTTCAGACTTCCCTGCATTCAAAACATGCACTGGACCACCTAAGCAACTGCCCATCACAGAGATTTTGAATTCTTTTCAACGGGACTAAGATTGGTATACGTCAAAATTTTCTGGATACTAACTCAAAATAGATTGTTCTTTCTACAACTGATCTGTATAATAGTTTCTATGGTATACATGAAAATTGTCATAATTTGTGCATGGAATGAGCAGTAGCAGCTTACTATATTTTGTGTATAGCAATAGGTATATACAATCAGTGTATCAGGTGCAAAGAAACTGTCTATGGCTTCAGGCCTTTATTCATCAGAACTTGTAGCATTTCACTATGGTATATTATTGTTTATAGAGGAGTAGACAAGTTGTTCATACCAAAGCTTTCCTAAAGATGAGAAGGCTTATACTTCCAATTTCTACATAAGAGCAGAAACTTGTATGATAATATTCCTATATTCAATCAGAAGGTTTGTAGTTAAAATCTCCATAGTATTCATGGGATGCATAGCTATAACAATCATGAGATCAGAATGTTTGCAAGAGATTAGGAGACCCATATCTACAATTAAGTTTCTGTATCAAACCATACTAAAGCAACAATATCAAATAAGGAGGAGACATTACATAAGAAAGTCTCCAAGACTTGCTAATATTGTTTGTCATGGTATGAAAAATCTAGTTTACCTCTGTATCAGATCTGTAAAGATCTTAGAATGAGACCCAGACATATTAATGCGAAAATTTCTGTGTATATTAGATATAAAAGATTTGAGTTTTGGGTTATCAAAGCTATAGATTGAGAACTACATGGATTGCTTAATAGGATGGCTGGTTCGATTTGTATATCAGGATTGCTAGCTTCTTTGTGGTGGTAGGGTGATATCAATTGGGAATTGCTACTCGTTTCATACTTCAAGAGGGAAATGAATTTCCCAATGATGGTGGCAATGAAGGAACCTAGCAAAAGCACAGAGAATAGCATAACTGATTGAATAAAAAAATCAATTGTGTAAATACAAATAACACACCCTACAAAGTGATGTCTTCTTTTTCTTTAAGGTTATCATTTTATCATTATTTATAAAACATAAACAATTAGCAAAGCTACAAATGTGAAATGTTAGGTCTCTGTTAGTCAATTCCAGTTTGTGCCCATATGGAATACTGTCCAGCGTGTTTCTTTGCAAAATAACAATTGGTTTTCTACAATATGAAGGAGCTGCAACAGAAGATGGCCGGAAGCCAAGCATCTTTGACACTTTCACTCACAGGGAAGGTTTGTTTCATCACATATCTTCATTCATCCCTTCATTTGCATTCTACCCAGTTGCTTACTTTACTTTGGGACTTTCAAGGCCAAGGCTGGAAGTGAGTTGTTGTTTGTTTTAACTGTATTGTCAGGGATTACTGTGGATGGAGGTAAGGGAGATGTAGCTTTTGATCAATACCATTGTTATAAGGTATTATTATCTGCAAATCTACGAACAATAAATGTCACTAGGACAACTTATATGCAGTGGCTACTTGTAAGCCATCCTCAAGCTTTATGTGTATTTCCAACCCCATTATTTTTGTTTTCATACTAATTTATCAATAGTTAAACTCCTAGATGATTTGGGTATCAACCTGATGCAAAATTTCATGTGGGTTTTGAAGGAGGATATTGATCTAATGTCTGCGATGGGAGTAGATTCCTTTAGATTTTCAATCTCATGGCCCAGGCTTATTCCTGGTATATTTCTGTTTGAGCTCTGACCACATGTTTAATCTTGAGAATTTAGTAAACACTCAATGGACAATGGTAGGAAATAACTATTTCACATAT
This sequence comes from Pinus taeda, assembly GCA_000404065.3. NCBI lineage: Eukaryota > Viridiplantae > Streptophyta > Pinopsida > Pinales > Pinaceae > Pinus > Pinus taeda. The sequence goes on along the minus strand of APFE031737737.1, from coordinate 52,537 downwards.
ATTGATGCAGATGGTGAAGGACCCATCGACCCAAAAGGTGTTGAGTACTATAATAACCTCATAAATGAGCTTTTGTCCCATGGTAGTATTTATTGACAAACTTGTCTCTCTACTTTGTTTTTATTCCTGTGACTATCATCCTCAAAACTGTTAATCGTTTCACAATGCATGTCTCAGGTATTCAACCACATGTGACATGGTACCACTTTGATCTACCCTAAGCTCTGTAAGATTCCTATGGAGGTTTCTTAAATCCACAGATTGTGTAAACATCTTATTTCATCTCCTGTTCTTGTTTTTCTTCCCATGTGGGTTGACACACAAGTCAAAGCATCAATTTATTGGTGCATTAATAATCTTATGGTTAGAGAAGTAGAGTTCTCTAATCTACTTCGAACTTATGCAGGGAGGATTTTAAAGGTTATGTAGATGTGTGTTTCAGAAATTTTGGTGATTGAGTGAAATATTGGTCCACTTTCAATGAGCCCAATGTTTTTGGCACTGCAGGATATGATGATGGCGTTTTCCCACCTCAAAGATGTTCCCAACCATTTGGAAATTGTACTGCTGGAAACTCAACTGTTGAGCCATATATTGTTGGTCACCATGTTTTGCTATCACATATAGCTGTTGTGGAGTTGTACAGGAAAACCTATTGGGTTCTTTTCCTCTCTGATCTATGTTCATCTCCATTCATTCTATGAGATTTTATAAATTTCTTGATGAATGCAGGAAAAGCAAAAGGCCTGGATTGGATTAGTAATTTTAGTACATTGGATGATACCTCTTACCAGTAAATCCACAGATGTGGCTACTACTCAAAGAGCAAATGATTTTATGGTGGGTTGGTGAGTGATTTCTTTAACAATGAATTTTCAAGTTAACTTATGTTTCCAGAACCTTGAGTACCGTAGAGTAGTCTCACCAATTGTTATTTCTCCTCTTTTTCAGTTGGGGTTTTCGTAGTAGTTTTAGTACATTGGATGATACCTCTTACCAATAAATCCACAGATGTGGCTGCTACTCAAAGAGAAAATGATTTGTTGGTGGGCTGGTGAGTGATTTCTTTAACAATGAATTTTCAAGTTAACTTATGTTTCCAGAACCTTGAGTACCATAGAGCAATCTCACCAATTGCTATTTCTCCTCTTTTTCAGTTGTGGTTTTCGTAGTGATTCAAATAATTAATAACTATATTGTTGAAGTGGATGCAAATAGGTGTACTTTTGTTTGGTTGGGGGCAACCAACCACCCTGAATTAATTTCCTTTTGCAAAATCCAGGCTTTTAGACCCATTTGCTTCTGGAGACTATCCAGGGAGCATGAGGAATATAGTGGGTTCTCGGTTACCTTCATTTACAAAGGAACAGGCTCAAAAGTTACAAGGGTCATTGGACTTCATTGGTGTCAATCACTATGTTACCAGGTATTGTTTTGATGTTCCAAGAAAAGGTGAACTTATGCCAAGAGACTATGCTCAAGATATGTCCATTGGAACTGCAGTACGAGAGTCATTCTCACAAATAGATTTAACTCAATAAATCTCATCTTCTAATAGCCTTTCAACTTGGCCTCCTTAAATCTATGAAGAATAACGATACTATCTTCAAATCATAAAGGAAAATGGTTTTGATCCGTTGAAGTTTTATGTTATTTTAAATTCAGAAGTGATACATTGCAAGAACATTGGTATTAAGAACATTTTATGGTTGTTCTATACTGCTTGATGAATGCAGTGGAACGAGATGGAATTCCCATCAGCGTCGATGTAAAAATATTTTGAAGAATCACATGTCCTATTATAATCATATGTTTTCTTTTTCTTTTTAGTAGGAGCTTTTTATAAATATGAGTATGTAGATTTTTATAGTTCGATAGAAATTTTGGATTTAAACTATGCCTTAGTTTAGAAACATAATTCTAAACTGAGAGACAAATAGAATCCAAAAATTCGACTAAGCTTTTTATAAATTTTAAACAGTATGTTCTAAGTATGTTTATATCCTGACAAAAAAATATTTACCTCATGCTGAAATTTGTGGCAGAGATCATTTTTGGGTATGCCAGTTGTACCACAAAGCATGCATGTAGTGCTTGAATATATTGAGGACCGTTCCCATAATATTCCTATTATTGTGCATGAAAATGGTGGGCACTCTTCTTATGTTATTCCTCTACCACAAGTTAGGTTTTCAGGTCCTCAATGAGAGCTCTCTGTACACTTAAGATTTATGCAGGTTCAAGAAAATATACACAGATTGGTGCTAAACTTTTTGATCATTGACCATCTAATTATCTATTTTAGACTTACAATATTAGCTTTCATGTCTGGACATGATTTTCAGAGCCTAATAATTCTTCTATTCCCCTTTCTGAGGCTTTGAATGACCAATTCAGGATGGATCTCCATCAAGAGGTCCTTCAGTATGTGCTTGCAGCAATAAGGTATACCATTTCTGAAACATAAAACGTTTATTCATTGTGGCAGGAATTTGCGAAATGATGAATATCTCTCAGACATAAAACATTTATTCATTGTGGCAGGAATGGGTCAGAGATATGTGGATACTTTATATGGTCTTTCCTAGATGACTTTGAAGTTTTGAGTGGTTACACTTGGCGTTTTGGTCTTCATTATGTGGACTTAAATGACTTTGAAGTTTTGAGTAGTTACACTTGGCATTTTGGTCTTCATTATGTGGACTTCAATGACAATTTGAGTGTTATCCCAAACTATTTGCTCATTGGTACAAGATTTTTATGCAGAGGCGGGAAAGAGAAGAATCAATACTTGAATCTCAAATTCTACTCAACACCTACACTCCTATGAACGTCTCATAAAACCAAGAATTGAAACTCAATTTTATGAAAACAATGCGGTATATTTTAGGCATGATTTTCTTATACAAATTTGATATTTATGTTTATATTCACCTCCGAAAATGCTTTTATAGCATTTAATATATGATGTTTATGGTAGGAAACAATGTATTAAAAAATCTCAATTCTTTTTATTTTTATTTTTATTTTTTAAGTTAGGATAGATCATATAAGTGTTAATGGATGTTCTTTTTTTCATTATCTTTATCATCATCACCATATTGGATTTTTCTAAAATTTCACTAGCTATCTCCAAATTGTTCTTTGGACCCTTACAAATTGTTTAATATTATATTTTTTTATTCTAGAGGCATCCTAGTCTTAAAGTGATATTTGAAACAAACTTTATGAGTCGTATACTTCAAATATGAGCTTTTGTGCTTCATGTTTGCCACAAGCAAAATCACGGCAGCTTAAATTATGAAATATTGAATGACAATCTTGGTTTTCTTAGAAAATATGACTCTAGTGCTCGCTAGCTGGTTTATTATTTTTCAATAGTCATTGTTGGTGTGCCTAATGAGTATTCCTCATTATCTACACATATATGCCTTGTCTATTATTGTGGAGGTTGTTGAATCTTAGTTGGATATGAGAGATTCTCTCCAACAAGATTTTCTCCTAGAATAGAATGTGGAGTTAAGTTGTTGTTGGCTTGAAGTCTCAATGGAATAGTATATTTATCTTTAGTTGAAAACCTTCATGTCTAAATTCACATTGAACTAGATGGAATAAACAATTCAATGTGTTTATGTGTGTTATGATTGTATTTTTGTGAATTTTTGTGTTTCTTATTCAATTCTTTTGAAGTAAATTTGTTATAATAGTTTAGTTATTTTGAGAGCTAATCTTTGAAATAATTGAAGAAACCACAAAAGAGAAACTCTGTACATACATGTTTCCTATCATGTTGGAAACTCTATACATAAAGTAGCTGACATTTATGTGGAACAACTTTCTCTTTTTGTCCTTCTCAAATTCTTCAAGGATCTCTTAAAGTACATAATTGTTTTATAAGCTTCCTAAGAACCTTAATATGTTCCTGGGTTGGAAAACTAAAATGGTATTTTATTATTAATCAATGTCATTCTATGTAGGGTTGAAATTTGATATCCTACCTCACAAGTTAAGAATTTTTTATGAGAAGTTCTAATTAAATACTCATTTCATCTAATGTTCAAATTTTAATTCTTTAGTTGATCTCTTAATTTACACAATTGTTCCTTCTCAAATTCTTTAGTCATCCTTTTCAAATTCTTCAATAATCCTTTATTGTATACAACTATTTCATCAAGCTTTCTAAAGCTTTAGTATATTCCTAGAATACAAAACTAAAATGATATCTTGTTCTTTAACAATTCATTTTATGCATGGTTGAGAGAAAAATGCATATTATGCTAATTGAGGAATTTTTTTCACTTGTCGAACTTATAGTATTGAATTTAACACACTAACACTTTACAACAATGAACTAACAATATTCATGATGAAAATAGGAATATGGAAGATTTATCTGCATAATGAAGAAGACAATATGGGAGATTCCAATCACGTTCCAAGGCATTTTTTAAAATGTGGATGTGACAAAAGGTTGCTGTGGAAGGTGTTGTTTGTATATGGGAAATTTCTTGATCATTGTGTATAATCCTAATGTTGATAGATATGTCTACTAAGTGGTTCCAGTTAATGGGCCATTTATTTAAGCATTCAATATATTTTTATTCTTTATCAAAGTATTCTTTTGTTGTATTTGTGTTCTTCAATTTATGCCTTACGGCGTTTCCTTTGCAACATCTGGTGCAAATGCTAGTTTAAATCATTTGAAAGCTATCTTTTAAGGATGGACCTAATTGCTATCAAATTGAATAATGAATTTGAATAGATATGTTTGTCATTACTGTTAACTATTTAGCAGATTAGTGGTCAGTTTGTCTTGGTTTTTATCATGATTGTTTTATGAGAACTATTCCCTTAATGTAGTCATGTCAATGAATTTAAATTCATTTTATTTGAATTTAGATGTATGTGCATCAAAGATTTGATGACTATTCATCATATTATTGAATACATATACTTGTTTGAACTAGCAGTAAATCCTGGAACTATTTCCTTGGCCTATTGACTTCATTTTTCTTCTAAATTCAAAACAAATCCAAATATCTATTTACCTTGCTCTTGATTGAGAGAGGGACTAGTCCTTCTTTTAATCAAGATATATTTATAATGTATTTTATGTTACTTGCATATTAGAGTATATTTGCATTTAGAATTACATCCATTGCATTTTAGAAGTCTCTTTATGTAAGAGAAACTTTAGGTTCGACTTACATTAGAGAAATTTTGAGGTCTAAAATGGGCCTCCTAATTAAGGAATATTATAAAATAATAATGGAAATAATAAGATAATATTTGATTACATTATCCAATTTTAGAGGGGAAAAAAAAAGAAAAAAAAAATTCAACTTATCTCCCTATGGTTTCACTCAAATTTCTAGTGGTAGCACTCATTGAATGTGACATTTAATTCCTCATCCAAGGAGTACTCATGTTTCATACATTTTATGGACCCTGCTACATGAAAAATGAGAAATACAAGAAAAACATTATTGCAATCATATTTTTCATGTATTTCTCAGTTTGCATGTAGTAGGGTCCATCAAAAGTATGTTGCATGGGTACTCCTTTGATGAGGAATTAATTTTCGCATCCAATGAGTGCTCCCACTTGAAATCTGAGTAAACCCATAGGGAGATAACTTGAAAATACAAGTTAAAAAATATTTATTTATTTATTTTGTCTTACTTATTTACTCCAAAAATGGTGAATCATCCCCCATGGTTGACATCATCATTTTGAATCCTATTGGTTCTTAGAAATTTGGTTCTTATCCTCTTCTAGAAAATGATGAAATCAAGCATTAGATTCAAGAGCTACTACAAAAATGACACATTTGACTAAGCTCCTCAACTTGTGAGAGACCAATTGTACTCGTACAAGAGAAGAATGGGACCTAGAGACTTTGCATTGATTATCGGGCTCAGATTAAAATCACTGTCAGGAACACATAACTGATCCGACATATTGAGGACCTTCTTGAATAACTCAAGGGGGAAAAATACTTTAGCAAGATTGATTTGAAGTCTAGATATCACTAAGTTCCAATAGATTCCATAGATGTATGGAAGAATTCCTTCAAATCCAAGGAGGGCCCTTTTGAATGGTTGGCCATACCCTTCAGGTTGAAAATTTCTCCTGCAACTTTTATGAGACAGATGGATGACATCGTGTGTCTTTTAATTAACTTATTCGTGGTTGTATATTTGGATGACATCCTTATCTTCAACAAGAGTTGGGCAGAGCACTTGAAACACATTTTGTAGGTCCTTCAAACCCTATGGTAGCACAAGCTATGTGCCAACCTAGAGAAGTGCTCCTTTCACATGGACCAAATATAATATTTGGGCTACATAATCAACGAGCAAGGCATGCATGTGAATTTGGCTAAGATCCAAGCCATTTAGAATTGGACATCCCCTACAACTATGATAGAGATTTGTAGCTTTTGGGGCCTTTCTAATTTCTACCAAATATTTGTGTTGGGGTTCTCTCATATTACTTGGCCCTTAAGTCAAGTTACCAAGGCTGGAGAAAAAGCGAAGTTTTTTTGGTCTGATGCACAACAAAAGGCATTCGTTGAACTGAAACATTGCCTTTGCTAAGAACTAGTCCTCACTTTGCCAAACCTACAACAACCATATGAGATTGAGACAGATGCCTCATATTATGCTATTGGTGTAGCCTCACTCAACAAGGGCACCTGATGCCCTATCATAGTGAGACAGTCTATGAAACTATTTGTAGGTACTCCACCGATGATAAGGAGATGTACTCTATCATGTAGGTCTACCAATAATGGAAGCATTATATTCTAGGGAAGGAGACGATCACCCACACAAATCATTGGCCTCTTTAATTTATGAAGACACAAGGGAAGTTGTAGAATGGTCACCATCAGAAATGATCTGCATACCTGCAATAATTCCATTTGAACATAAAGTACAAGAAGGGAAGCACAAATCATGTCACAGACTTCCTTAGTCGACCCCCGATTATGGGATTGCATACAATTCTCAACTCTTGCAAGCATGAGACCTATGGATGGCTACAACTATATGAAAGTGACTTGGAGTTTGCTACCACCTACAAGATATTGATGGATGGAAAGCCAATTCCTAACTTCCACCTTAAGGATGGACTATTGTGCTATTTGGGTCATCTTTATTTTCCTTCAAGTGAGCTTGCCAAGCTGATTTGGGAGGCACAGTACAGTAGGGTCGCAGGACACTTTGGTGTCGAGAAGACAATGGAAGTACTGCAGAAATATTTTTATTGGCCAAAACTCCAACAAGATGTTGGAAAATATATCATATCTTTCATTGCTTGTGCCAACACAGAGCCAACCATTAAGAATCAAGGCCTATACGCTCCTCTTCCTATTCTTAGTTGAACTTGGGAAATTATCTCCATGGAGTATATGTCTAACCTCCCTTCTACCAAACATGGAAATGACTGTGTATTTGTGGTCTTCAATAGATTTTCTAAGATGGATATATTGATGACCTGTAAGAAGAGCATCGTAGAAGAAGACACTGCCAAAATCTTCTTCGAACAAGTGTGGGTTAATTTTTGGATCCCATAAACCATTATACCAGATCACGATAGTAGGTTCCTGAGCACATTTTGGTCGAGCCTTTGGTCATTATTGGACACTAAGCTCACCAAGTCGATTGACTTCACTTTTCATATTGATGGCTAGACAGTGGTTGTGAACATGATGATAGTGCACATACTACGCATGTACAACTCCAAGCATCCACGAACATAGGACGAGAGTATTCCCAATGTGCAACATATATATAATAGAGTTCTCCATAGCTCAATAAGCCACAACCCCTTTCAACCATTCTATCGCATTGATGTTGCAATGCCTCTTGCGAATACACAAGAAGAATCTACACATGTTTGGTCTAAAGCTGATAAAGCCACCATATTTATTGAACACATCTAGCACATTCGCCAGTAATTCCATGATATCCTAGATAAAGGCAATTCCAAGTACAAACAACGTCATGATCAACATTGGGTGCCACATAAGTTTCAAGTGGGTGACAAAGTTTGGTTACATTTGCAGAAGGAATGCCTTACGAGATCCCATCATAAGCTTCAATCACTTTGATATGGCCCTTACACCATCACCAAGGCTATGGGTGACAATTATTTCAAGCTCTACATTCCCTCATTCCTTGGCCTATACCTATTTTTCAATGTGGAAAACCTTCAACCATACTTTCCACCATTACTGGACACATCAGACATTGTTGAACAGTTGACAACAAGAGAGCTCAACCCAGATTGCATTGAACAGGTCACAACTGACCATATCACTGACACACAAATTAAGCACACTCTCCAATAGAGGATCCAACTGTATCAAGTTGTCAAAGTCGGCCAACTCATGTGCCAAGGCAAGTGGCTCACTAGGGACCAAGTTCAAAAAAAGTTTCCCCATCTCATGGAGGCACTCAACGTAATGGGAGCCATTACAACCTAAAGGGGGATGACTAATCCAGATGGATATTGTTGGCCACTTGCCTATTCCACTTGGACCCCCACCATTGTTTCCTTTCATTTCCCTAATTCTAGCACAACTTTTTATTTTGGCAGGTTTTTGGGTCCATCGGAAAAGTGCCAAAATTTGTCTCACAAATTCCTTTCACTAAAACTACCTCCATTATTTCAAATTTTTGTAGAATTGCATGACATTACATGAAATAAACAAGGAAAAGTTTAGAGAGAATATTTTCCACTTAAATTTATACGCAACACATATTCGTAGAGAGACACATTTTCATTAAACACCCAACTATTTGTAAGGAGGAAGGGCTTTCATTAAATAAATTATTTTTCCTAGTTTAGTCAAATTTTAGGTCTACACTAGCACAAAGGAGAGAAGAGAGACTCCTCCATAGAAAGACTTTTCTTCTCATGATAGTCTTTCCTTAATACCTCGTGACTAATCATAAATACCCAACTCTAATTTATTAAATGCATTTTACGATCTAAAATTCTAGTCTAATTATTTGATTTGATTTATATTTTATTTTCCGTGGTTTAGACATTCTCTCTCAACATAGTCCATTGATGGTGTTGGATGTTGCCAATAGTAAGGGGGTTTCCCTAGTATGAAGTCCCAATTCAACCTTACACCATTTTGAGTAAGAGCTCCAACCGGAAAGTATGGTCGATTGCCATTATTGTAAATATTTTCCTTGGTTGAAATGAATGACACAAGAGAAACGCGTGCACTTTCAAGATAAGAAAGTAAGTTAGCCCTGTGATGTAATCAATTACACAATGTATAATGGTTCTTTAACAAAATGCAAAAGAAAGTGAACATTAGAAAGAAAATTAATAGTATTATCCTAGCAAATACACACACACACACATATATATGTAAGAATCGTAAGTAATCTTGCGAAATAGTTCACAAAGAAACCATGATAATGAAAACATAGGACACATGTTTCAAAGAAGCATACTAAATCCAACGAAACATTTCTTTTTCATTAATATGAATTAACATAAACATATAACATAAACAATGAAAGAATAGTCTCACAATCATTGATGACATATGCATGAAAAGTGTGTCTACTCCAAGATCTTCAAATTATTGAGTGTAATTTCCAAGATACACCATTACAATGATACAACACTTGTTCCAATAATGGAACTTTAAGCAACTACTTTATTCTCAAAATCCAAATCTTCTCTCCTATGTCTAGCTTGATAAGGTAAGGTCAAAAGTCATTTGCTTGAGCTATGAGGGTGTTTATATAACAAATGATGTGACTCTACACCTCCCTTGTGACTCTTTAGCTCCCCTCATGACTCTTGAGCTTCCTTGTGACTTTTCAGATTCTCATAAGACCCTTTGACTTCTACATGACTTTTCACATTCTAAGAATGGCCTTTGGACTTCCACACACTTTACATTTCTCATTTTCTTGAAAATTACATAATTACATCCATAAATGATGTGGAAACATGATGACTCATAAGAACTTTGAGATGAAATTTGGATAAGCCATAACCCGGAAATGATGACATGGAACTTTATAATGATGTGTCATTGTTAGGTTTATCTTCTCATTGTTGCCTAGGTGTCTTCTTGATGAGTCTTGTATTTTCTTCATCTTCCTCCTTCAAAAGGCTTAACGATATGGAGTCTTCCATGTGATCTGTATCTCCCACCTTCTGCCTCAACCTAGTGTCCCTTAATCTTCTTGCTTTATGGTCATCTTTGTATTTGCAGATTCATAAGTATTCGCTTGCATTATTTCCTTGGAATCCTCCTTAAACATCATCCTATCATGTCAAGATACATTACCTACAAATGAAAGTCACTCATGACAAGATGACATCAGTTCAGAAATCTCCTAGTCTAACTCTCTTAAAGCAATTCACTGGTTAGAACCAAGATTAAGTGCAAGACAAAGGAGAAGGATAAGGGATTATGTAATGCACAGTTCTAGGAGGTAGGGGTGAGGAACTGATGACTGTGATTGTACAATACACAGTGGCTGGAGGACTAAGAGACAAGATTGCATAGTTGAGGGAAATAGTGACATAGTGAGGAAGGATTTCCCACTCTAACTATGTAGTGTGTAGTTCAAGAGAGAGATTGGGCCACTGGATTGTGCAGGTACATATTTTAGAGAGATAGGGAGATTGACTGTTGACAAAAACTGTGTAGTGTACACAGTGGGAGGTTGACTAGGAGGTAAGATTGCATAATTACGAGGGGCAGGAGGCAGTAAGAGAGCATTGTGACTTCACAATGTGAAATTCTTGGAGGAAATGATTGCACATTGTGCATTTCTACGAGGAAGGGGATGTTGGATGAGGCTTGCAACTATGCAATGCGTAGTTTAGGGAGGTAGAGTGGAGCTTCAGAATTTGACTAAGTGTGGGATCTGTTAAACACACATGGACAGCAAGAGAGATATGAAAGATAAAACATACAATACAATTTTTATTGACAAATGATATACATTTATAATACATTATGTGATCGTTGGGATTCACATCCCAAGGTCTCTTGGACTACTTAGTCTATTCAGCTTCCACACTAACCCATTTAGGATTAGGTGTCCAACATTCCCCCCCTTAATCCGAAGGGTTATGTATGAGTCCAAAAAGAGAGCTGTAATACAAAATGTGCAAAAATGCATGGCAGCACTAGGCTGAATGTGATCTCTGAAATGTTGGAATAAAGGGCGGTGGTTTAAGGATGACCACCAACACTGGAACGCTTAGTGCAGTTCCCAGAACTCTTCCAAAACTGGCAAGAAGCTGAAGTCTTTTGTTAGAGGAAGTGTTCCTATTGTTTTGAAGAGGGAAACCTTCAACCATAAAAGGGAGGTCTCACCCTGCATAAAAGGTAAAACTTCAACCTGAAAAGGGAAGTCTCAACCTGTGATGGTTTAAGGATGACCAACAACTCTGGAATGCTTATGCAATTCCTGGAACTCTTCCAAAGCTGGCAAGAAGTTGGAGTCTTCTGCTAGAGGAAGTGTTCTCAATTTTTTTCTCGGAACTCTTCCAAAGCTAGCAAGAAGCTGAAGTCTTCTGCTAGAGGAAGTGTTCCAGATTGCCAACTGAAGGGATGTTCACGGGCATCTTTGTCTCTGGCTACAACTCTGAAACTGGTGTGGCAGGGTGTGGCTCAGGCTCACTTGATGTGGCTTTGAAGCTTGTAGATGACCATCATTTCCCCCCCTGTCAGATACAAGGTGAGAAGATGGAGAAAACTCAACTGCAAGACTGTTCAATATTCTGGAACAAGTTCTTACATGTGTTTGAAATATCTTCTTGGTTGTTGATGCCCATTGCCAAGAAGCGATCCATCCTAGATGAATATTTGTTCTTGCAGGGTGTTTGTT
>APFE031737737.1:0-40632 GCA_000404065.3 Pinus taeda | reverse complement strand
CAAGAACTGCTCACTAACTCTCAAAGAAGACTCTCACTCAAATGCATAAGATTGCTGTGAGAGAATGAGAGCTCTTGGGTGAGTTAAATAGGTTTTGGGAGGGGGATATGGACCCCAAAGATCTATTGGCATTATTACATTAATGTTTGGAGTCCAAACCAACCCTAAAACCAATTTGAAATCCACAAAAAACACTTAAAAATTTTCTGTTTGCGTCCGGAGTTACCCGCCCAGCTACCCGGCCGTTTTTATGCGGACCCGGCCGTTTCGGCCGAGTCAGCAATGACTCGGTCGAGTCATTGAGTGACTCGGCCGAGTCATTGCTGACTCGGCCGGCCGAACCGGGTTGAGCACCGTTTCAAGGCCCAGGCCAATGACCCGGACCAACTCGGCTGGGTTGGTGTTGACCCGATTGGTTCTTAAAACACTAGGTAAAACTTCAACTTGAAAAGGGAAGTCTCAACCTGTGATGGTTTAAGGATGACCAACAACTCTGGAATGCTTAATGCAATTCCTGGAACTCTTCCAAAACTGGCAAGAAGCTGGAGTATTCTGCTAGAGGAAGTGTTCTCAATTTTGTTCCTGGAATTCTTCCGAAACTGGCAAGAAGCTAAAGACTTTTGCTAGAGGAAGTGTCCCAGATTGCCTACTGAAGGCATGTTCATGGGCATCTTTGTATCTGGCTACAACTCTGAAACTGGTGTGGCAGGTTGTGGCTCAGGCTCGCTTGATGTGGCTTTGAAGCTTGTAGATGACCATCATTCCCCCCCTGTCAGATACAAGGTGAGATGATGGAGAAAACTCAACTGCAATATTGTTCAATACTCTGGAACAAGTTCTGACATGTGTTTGGAATATCTTCTTGGTTGTTGATGCCCATTGCCAAGAAGTGATCCATCTAAGATGAATCTTTTTTCTTGCAGGACGTTTGTTGCTAAAGCATCTGTGTGAAGAATGGGTGGTTTTATGACAGTGCTTACATGGATGAAGATCAAAACAGTGATCTTTCAAATGGCCAACTCGATCACAGTGTTGGCATTTTATAATCTGTTGTTGTTGTTGTTGCGGAGGAGCAGATTTTGGAACAGTTGAAGCTGAACTGTCATAAGGAGCAAGTGAACTCTCATGAATGAATCCAACACTCTGAAACTGAATGGGCTTGGCATAGTCTGGAATATGAAAGGACAAGTCCTTCTCATATCTAAGACCAATTCTATGCTTGTTGTGTATAAGCTGTTCCCAAGGTCTGATGATGGACTTGGGAGGTGCAGATTGAGTTTCTGAATCTGCATGTAACCTTGCTGCTTTATGGGAGTCTGTTTCAATCGTCTGAACAAAAACAGGTTCAGAATGATTACTCCTCTGTTTTAATTCTTCTTGCTGTAGCTGAGATTCGAGCTGCAAAAAATCAACTTTGTCTTGTACATTTTGCAAGCAAGTTTGAACGTTAAAAAGAGTTTCCTTACTGACTTTTACCATCCCATCAACAGTGGAAAAGATTAGACTATTTAATAACTGTAATGCATCATCAATTTGCTCCATTTAATGACAATGTTGCACAAATATCTCACACAATGCCAAATAATCGTAACTTTAAAGAATCTAGAGAGCCCCCATTGAACTCTGTCGTTCCAATTAATCCTCCAATTGATGAGGTTGCCCTTTTAACAGCTCAGACCACATTAATAGAAATGTCTCAGTTCTTTGATGGAATGGATGAGGATGGAAATCTTCGAAATACCAATGGAGATGAGAAACCTTTGGATGTGCCTCTAAAGTGCGGGCAATCCTTAAAGCTGTTGAATTTTGTTGTTGTACACGAAGGTGTAGGGTCTTTATGCCACGAATAATCAAGTACGCTGCATTTGGACTTAATATATCTCACAAGACATTGTGCAAAGCACGTACTGTGCCAATGACCTTGTTTGAACCATTCAATCTGCCTACAAGAACATCATTATGACCTGCAATATATTTAGTTACCGAATGCAATACAATATCTGTGCCGAGTGCTAACACTTTCTAGTTAACAGGCATTGCAAAAGTACAATATATACAAACCAATACACCCTTTTTATGACAAATCTTGGATACCAGCTCAACCAATGAGTGGAGTTCTTGATCTTCTGTCGAAAACTACAGAAGGTGCAAATGCAATGAGGATGAAAATTACTACAACGATAACCTCTGAGGAACAACTACTTCGTTACAGGCTTCCTCGGGCAATTATTCAAGAAATATCTATCCCTACACTAATCCCAGTGCTCACAAACAAAATCTTGTGTACAAGAATACTCTCTAGCAAGTGTATGAAAGCCTCCTCATTGGAACGTGCAAAAATCGGTCGCATTTGGCGAGCTTCCCTCCTCTCAAACCTACAAGTTGGTGCACTTGCCAGAACAATCACTACACTCAACACTCTTAGCACTTCACCAGCACCTCCAACCAAAAGATCTTGGCAACTTAGACAATCAAGAACCAATGTCTCCATGGCAAACTCACTCAATTTCACCATAGATTAACTCAAAATTGGAAATTTCCTTCAGAACAGCAGTTACCTTTCAGAAAAGGCAAGGGAGAGAAGAATATAATAACCACGAGATCCTTGCCTGCTAATATTAAATCGTAACTTGATATCTTTACTAATCAAAAAATATATCTGGATGCAAAAAGTTCAGCAAATGTCTCTCTGAAAATTAGCCCAAGTAGAACAAAAGCTTCTTCCTTCCTTTCAAATTTATAAAATCAATAGGTTTTCTCTGTCAACAGCAAAACTCTTCGCATGGCAGCCAAAGTTTAACCCATCCGCTTCCAGTTCAAAAATGCAGAACAAGCCCTAAATAAATCTTTGTTTAAGCATTTTCTGCACAAATCAGAATCCGAATATTGAGGTAAGACTTGCAATAGGAATTCTCGATTGCCTTCCTTCAGCTTCTCCTTCTTCCTCCTTCGTTGATGCTTCTCCCAATGTTGTTTCACCGTCTATTAAAAGTCAACAAAATAAAAGCATAGAAAGTGTCAGGGAAAATGATATTTTCAGTGCATGTGCCTACAAAGACAGGTCTTCTGGTGTGAACACGAACAGTTGGCTTCAGGGGGTTCCTTATTCGCCTAGAACCCGGACGTCATGCCCGCCTGTAAAATGATTTTACTCACCTTGTAGATGAAAGTGCTTTGTGAAGAAGAAGATGAAACACTGCAAATCTCGTGGTCGATACCAGATAAACACACATGGGAGCAGGGGAAGCTAGATATAGTAGAGGTTGCTGAATAATTTGATGGACTCATATATTTGATGAAAATTCTCGTATCGGAAACTTGGCTCCTCCCTCTAAGAAACTAATGGAAACACGCTAATTGTATATCTGCGCCTGTTGCATATTTTTGCACTACACCTCCAAGTAGAGTTATAAACGAAAGAATCTGTTTGTTTCCAGCTAGTTAAATGAAACAATCCATTTTAATAATAGGATATAATTAAAGTAAAAAATCATCACTGCAGGCCGACATCTGTCAAATAACAATGTTAATTCGACGAATAGTCATAACAGGTTTCACACAAATGGCAAGATAAACGGCAAAGAACTGCAATGCAAGGCTGGGACTGGGGTTCACATGAAACGACTCGAAAACTGAACACCCGGTGATCTAATTAATCCCTATGAATACCTAAATACTCTGGCCGTTATGTGAATGTCCTCAATATATATCCTTCGCCACGTCACTGACGAAGCACCACGCCACTGCTCTGCCCGAGATCATAAAACCTGTACAAACCAACCCAAACAAGAAAACACGCTGAAAAAGAATTCCGCCATGTACGCGAATTCAGAAGATCATCATGTGCCAACACGCAGTGACCTGTCCCTAAGCAAATATACACTTCTGGCAATGCCTGAGATGCCAGCACCGCATGTCGTTGAATAGCTCAGAATCGCCAGTTTTTTGCTATAGGGTATAATGAAAAGAGCAGCGTTCAGTAGTGACCGTTAAAGAGGGTATAATGAAAAGAGCAGCGTTCAACAGTGATCGTTAAAGAGGGTATAATGAAAAGAGCATCGTTCAACAATGATGCTACTGACGGACAGGCGGGGGCAGTGCATTATGGACAGAAAAGTTTATGCACAGTTTCTGAGATTCTGCATCCTCTTCAGTTGAATACGCTCAGAGTCCATAAATAGAATATGTCAGGGCAGCGCAGGTGTGGCAGAGACACAGGTATGACCGAACAGAAGGGAATAAAGCAGACGCAGAGGTTAGGTAACATAGAACTGACATATATATAGAGACCACAAAACAAGTGGCTCAAATTGGAGCAGGACCAGCAATCGCTTGCTCTAATACCATGTTAAACACACATGGACAGCAAGAGAGATACGAAAGATAAAACATGCAATACAATCTTTATTGACAAATTATATACATTTATAGTACATTATGTGACCGTTGGGATTCACATCCCAAGGTCTCTTGGACTACTTAGTCTATTCAGCTTCCACACTAACCCATTTAGGATTAGGTGTCCAACAGGATCAATGAGGAAAAGGTAAAACCAAAGCATGACTTGAACATGACCACACACTCATAAATAATCGATGACACAACAATGAACACTTAATACACAAAATCAACATGAACCCATTGAAATGACAACAAAACAACACTTACGTCCAAGTGTGACACTTGAGTTACACTTTGTGACACAAGTAAAACAATGCATACAACTTTGGGAATGAGTCTAATACATGTCTCTATGATATATAGGGTCCATTAGTACCAAATTTTCCTCTTAGAGATGAGCTATAAATGCCTTACACAAAGTGTGACACTTCCCTTACCAAAAGACGACACTTGAGTTTTCTTCACAAAGGGACTAGGAAACTTACAGGACAAGCATGTGATGTAATTCACCACTAGAAACGGTAACTCACATGGTTATAGTAGGCTCCAAAGTTTGAATATAGGCCAAAATTTAGAGGGTGTTGTAGCAACAACAATGACTTGGTGATCCGAATTTAAACAGGAATGCAATAAAATACAGAGATAACCATAAAAATAAAGATGCAGCGGAAATAATACTTCATTTTATTAATGTAAAATACTGAAATATGCTTACAAACATAAATGGAAATAAACCAGCTAGGGCAATGGTAGATTATCTCTGAGAAGCGATGTGACGGCTACATGCCTCTGAACTAGGCTCGAAGGCCTATTTATCGTTGAGAAACAATGGAAAACCCTTAACATCCCAAAACCTAACCCTAGAAGATGAAACGCCAAATTGTGGGCCCTGTTTTGGGTAAGTTGGCACATCAACTACCTGGGGTCGTAACTTTGGCACCCAATCTTCGTTTGACACGTATAATAGCTTGTTAGAAAGATCTTTTCAAGCACTACAACTTTGGGAAGAGAAACATCAATCCATGGACCCATGTTGCTCCCATATTTCCCAAAAAACGTCGTTTAGGGACTCAAAATGGCTCCGGAAGTTTAGGACCCGAAAAACTACTAAAAATAGTAAATTGTGCTACAATTAAGGAAACTGAATAACTGAAAGAGACAGTTGTGGGGGTCCAAATGGGATAGATGGGTGGCCACCAACATCCACTTGGATCATTCCTCCCCCCTTAGGAAGCAATGGTCCCCATCACGTTGAGTTCCTCCATCTGCTAAACTTGTTCCCAGGTGAGCTGTTCTGCAATCTCGGATGAGTCCAGTAATGGTGGGAAGCATGGTCGAGGCTGGTACACATTGAACACTTGGTGCATGTGAAGGAATGGAGGAATTTTGTGCTCTAGATCATTACTTCCCACAACCTTGGTAATGATGTAAGGACCATGTCGGTGTGGTCGGAGCTTCTGATGGGCTCTTATAAGGCGTTCTTTCTGCAGATGCAACCAGAATTTATTGCCCACCTGAAACTTGTGTGGTACCCCTGTGGGTGAGGAGAAGTTGTTCTTGTGTTCTTTCATGATCGTATCCCTCTATTGTTGCTTCTGCATGGGGGAACCCTTCGTGGGGGTCATGGATGTGGTGACGATCTTCCCCTTACTTTAGGAGCAAACCAGATAGAAAATGAATTTCCTAGTCTGGAGATGAGCTTCTTGCCTTTCTTGGCAGTGATCAAAGAGGTGGAGGTAGGTGGGGCTACCTCCGATATCATGTATAATGAATTATTCAAAGAAATAATGACAACGAGAGGCCTTGACTCATACACACCATGTCACCTCCACAAGTATGGTTGGCCTAATAGTACATCACAAACATCCAGAGGTGTAACATCACACAATACCTCATTTGTGAAGGGCTTGATGATGTAGGGAAGGCGGCACTGCTGGCAAACTTTGAGATCTCGTCCTTCATGAAGCCACCTGATACTGTACACTTGCGGCTGTGGTGTAGTCAGTAGGCCCAACCGCTTCACGACTTCTGCTGAAATGAGGTTCTTTTGGTTGTCATTGTCGACAATGAATTGCAGCGGCAAACCCTTCACCCACATATGTGAGTGGAAAAGGCGTTCCCTCTCCTCTGGGTCTTCAGGATCATTCTTCTAGATCTTGGTGGTGGCAATAGTGATGCTGGGCTTTGCATCAATGATCTGCTTCCCTTTGCCATTCCCCTTGTCGGGTTCTGACTCGGGGTCAGAACATACATCTGATTCTGAAGCCTTCAACTCGGCCACCAGTGACTGCTTGGTCTGACACTCACTTGTGTTATGAGTGGGGCTCTTATGGAACTCACACCACTTTCCTATGTCCTTCTTTGACTTCGTGGTGTTGTTCTTTTATTGTGGCTTCGACGGGTTGTCTTGGGTCACCCTACCTTGCCTTTGTCCTTTGGTCTTTACATTCGTAGATCCAAAGTCTCGCTTCTTCTGTTTGAACTTTTGCTCAATTTTGACAGTGTATCGGTATGCCGTGCCGAGCGAGGAGAGGTTCACGAACTCCATCTCTTCCTGGATGTATCTGTGTAGGCAACTGTGGTATTTGAGTGCAAAATGTAGCTCAAAGTCCTTGATACCCAACTGTGTGTGAAGGGTATGAAAAATGTTTGTGAACTCCGGCACATCTTGGTCCCATCCCTGCCGCAGCGTGGTCCACTTTATGTATTTGTCCTCGTAGCTTTTGACAGGGTAGTACTGCTCCTTGATAGCATCCCAAAATGAATTCCAAGTGGGTGCGGTTGAAAATAGTGAGCCCATGCTTTCATCTTTATGTTCGTAGTAGGTTTCCCACTAGTCCTTGACGTGGGTGGTTGCTTTGAGAAGAGCGAAAACAATATTTTCCCGACTCAAAAATTCATGAACAGAAAAATACCCTTCTAGCAAATTTAACCATTTATCTATGGAATCTACGTCTATCTAACCCTCGAAGATAGGGATTTCAAAATTAACTTGTACCTTAAAGGGTGTAGTGTTTCCAGAGTAGTTGTTGGAAGCCGATGCGTCATCTCTGGGTAGCCACCAAAGATCTGCGCAAAGTTGTCCATCATCATGTCCCTTTGTCGCTTAAGGGCTTCTTCGAGCAAGATTTTGATAGGATCTCCTGCCCCCTCGTCTTTCTTTTCATCTGCCATGGGAGGCCATTGGGATTTGCAAGGTTGGTCTTGCAAAGGTTCGACCAGTTCAAGCCCTAACTCCTTATATCTCGACCTTGTTGGGGACATGCAAAGAAAAACAGAGAAAAAGCATACCGCTCTAATACCATTGATCTAGATTTAAATAGGAATGCAACAAAATATAGAGATAACCATATACATAAAGATGTAGGTGGAAATAATACTTCATTTCATTAATGTAAAATACTGAAATATGCTTACAAACAGAGATGGAAATAAACCAGCTAGGGCGATGGTAGCTTATCTCTGAGAAGAGATGTGGCAGCTACATGCTTCTGAATTCTGTCAAAATGAGGCTCAAAGGCCTATTTATTGTTGAGAAATAATGGAAAACCCTTAACATCCCAAAACCTAACCCTAAAAGATGAAACGCCAAATTGTGGGCCCCATTTTGGGTAAGTTGCTACATTAACTTCCCGGGGTTGTAAATTTGGCACCCGATCTTTGTTTGACGCGTACAATAGCTCGTTAGAAAGATCTATTCGAGCACTACAACTTTGGGGATGGAAACATCAATCCATGGACCCATGTTGCTCCCAGATTTCCCAAAAAACGTCGTTTAGGGCCTCAAAACGGCTCCGAAAATTTAGGACCCAAAAAACTGCTAAAAACAGTAAATTGTGCTACAATTAAGGAAACTGAAAAACTGAAAGAGACAGTTGTGGGGGTCTAAATGGGATAGGTGGGTGGCCACCAACATCCACCTAGATCACTTGGCCACACACTAGAAAAACACCAACTTCTTTGTTCTAGTCTAATTTTGTGTACAATGTCTAACATTTTAAGAAGTATTGATTCATCGTGTGGATTATTTTGGCTTCCCCACTTAACCTAGTTATGGATGTCGTCCCCTCTATTCCCTTTCTCAATTAAACACATTCAAAAATATTTTTGTATCACAATTGTTTCGATCCAGGAGAAGGGTAGTAAATAGTTGCGAGTTAGAAATGTTCAAAGTTTTAGTTTCATCTTCAATGTTGCTCCACTGCCAATAGGCTTATTCAGTACCCTGATGAAGTACTATAGGAACACAAGCACTTCTTCACTTCTAGCAAGCATTTTTAGTACCCTAGTGAAGTTACTTGCTCCACCTCTCTACGCAAGAAGCCTTTCTCTTCTTTAATCTTTTGTTTCTTTTATTTTGGTATGGACATTGCCATTTCATCAGTGTTTATGTCTCCAAGGAAGAAGAGAGATCCTAACTTATTGAGGAAAAGAGAGGTTGTTCCTTCAGAGATTATTGTATACCTCTACAATTAATATGCTTTCTATTAGTTTTCCCCTTTCCTTTCTCTGCTCGATTGGATTAACATGAAAAACACCGAATAATTACAATATCAAGTCAAGGAATGATGTTCCTAGAATATATATGGGTATCATGGTTCTATTCAAAGTTTTCCTTTCAAATGGATCATATTTTCCATCATGAAATCAGTGACCTAAATCGATTCGACTAAGACAAAGAATAAGGATCGAAAGTTAACCAAGTGTTGTTTTATGTCATAAAGCCCCTTTAAACTTTTTCCGCATTCGTTAGCGCTGAAGAAAAAAAATTCACACAAGGTTTTATTCACATGAAGACAAAACAAAAGACGATGGAAAGACACAACACAACAAGAAAAAACAAACAAATTAGAAACAAGGAAAGAAATATGTACATAGGGTAGGGACACAACCCTAGGTTGCTATTGAAAATATTGCTTAAGATCTTGGCCATTGATAGGAAGTGAGTCCATACTCCCATCTAATGATTGAATATGATAGGTATGTTGGCCAATCTTATTATGAAAAAAATAAGGTCTGATCCATAGGGATTGGAATTTAGTGTGTTCACTGTTCTCTTCATAGGCTTTATCCCACTTCAATATTAGGTCCCCCACATTGAATTACTTATTCCCCGCCAACTTCTTGTGAAACCAAATCTTGATATGACTCTAATGGATAGAAAATTTCTCTTTTTTTTCCTTTATTCCTCTAACTTCAAGGGAGTATCTATCCTACTCTAAACCACAAGACATGGTTTACCCGAAGATTCTTGAGAAAGTTGAAGGGTTAGGAGGTATATGTTCAGAGGTAGGATGACTTCTTTTGCATACACTAGGAAGTAAGTGGAGGTATTCAGAGAAGGTTTTGGCCTAAGATGGTCAACCCATAAAGTATTCACCAAAGCATTGTGTCAGTTCCTTTTCTCAGAGTAAACATTTTTCTTGATGATACAAATTAAATTCTTATTGGTTGACTTTGAGAAACTGCTTCCCTGGGGGTAATAGTAAGATGAGTTCTTTAAAACAATACTATCCTATAATGAAAAATAATAAAGTTTTAGTGATGAAAAATATGTTGCATTATCAAAAACAAGTGATGAGGAAACACCAAACCTCGCGATAATATTATGCTTGAGGAAGTTGATGACTTTTTCTCATTCACTTGTTTTAGAGGAACTGCTTCAACTCACCAAGTAAAATAGTTTATTACAGTCAAGATATAGTGGTGTTTCTTTGACGAATGTGGGAGAATTTCTCCAATGACATCCAATCCCCATTGTTGAAAAGGTTATTCAACACAGTGAGCTGCAATGGGGCACTAACTTACTATCACAGCTAACACATCTTTGTCAAACAGGGAACATACAAGCATATGCATGAGCATCTTTGAATAATGTGGGCCAATTATAACCATCCCGGATAACTTTATGTGTAGTAGTATCACCCACGAAAGTTCCCACTAGCTGGACTGTCATGAAGATATTTTAACACCCTTTCTAAATCCGGAGCTTCCATACATTTGAGCAAGACCCCATTGTGATGCTTCCGAAAAAGCATACCATGTACGAGTTGATATGATAGAGATTTAAGTCGAATTTCCCTCTTATGTCTTGCAGATAAATGTGAGGAAAAGGTGTTATGCTCAAGATATTATCACACATCAATGTACCAATATGTGACTACGTTAGCAAGGGTAGCTTGTTCAATATCATACATTTCGATTTCTTGCTCCCATCCACAACCTTCCTCGTTTGGTGCATTAATCGCTTCTACTTCAAGCTAATAGAGACCATGGTATTTTATTGTATGAAATAGTTTGAATTCAATAACATACTCTTGTAAGCTCGTCATCTAGTTTTCCCTTCTCTCACCCGATTGTTGTTGAATGAAAAGTGATTTGACCACGGGGTGAGGCACAAAGATAATGACATGAATCTATAAAAGGTAGGGCCTAAAGTGCTTTACCGCCTTATACACTGCATAGAATTTCTAATCAATGGTAGGGTATAATTCAGATATCTCTAAGCTAATGCTCATAAATGATATAGGTCGCTCATTTCCTTTATCGTCCTTTTGCATGAGAACAAATGCAAGATGTGTGTTACAAGAAAAAGTATATAACAAGAAATATTTGCTAAAATATGGACTATACAATGTCAGAGAATCTGTAATTTCTTACTTAATACAGGTGAGTGAATCTTTCTCCCATTTATCCCACTTATATATTGCATCCTTTTTAATCATCTACTATAATAGTTTAACAATATGAGCACAATTTGAGATGAACCTACAGAGGAAGTTGATTTTCTCTAGGAAGGATTGCATGGCTTTTTTATTCACTGTGAAGGGAATATTAGCTATAATCTTGACCCACTCTCAAGCTACTTTGATCCCACTCTTAGCTATAATATGGCCCAAGGTATTTCCCTTGGACACTCTGAAGATTCTCTTCTTAGGATTCAAAAATATTCTATATTTCCAATATTTCCCGAAAATCTGCCTAGATGGCACAAATTATCAGATCTCTTCTTCGAAAACACGGTAACATCATCCAAGTATACAATTACACTCTATACACTTAAGTTGTGAAACGTTAATTCCATATCTCGTTGGAAGATAGCTCTTGCATTAATGAGTCCAAAAGGCATTTTATTGAAAGAAAAGGTACCCCATTTTGTCCTGAAAGTAGTTTTCGTCTATCGGGTTCTGCTACTAGAACTTGAATGTATATGGAAAAACATCTAGTAACAAGAACATATCTAACCCATATACTATTTCAAGGATTTGTTCCATATATGGCATGGGATGATTTCTCTTGTCAAAAGCCTGGTTCAAATTACGGAAATCAACATAGAGGCGTATCTCTCTATACTTCTTCCTTACAAGAACCATATTTGAGACCCATGTAGAATGTTGAACTTTGAATATGATCCTAGCATCCAACAATTTTCTTATTTCTTTCTGAATGAAGGGTTCAAGCACAGGATGAACTTTTCTCAACTTTTTTTGGAAAGGCTTTACCCCTTCTTTGATAGGTATCACATGTTGGATTATTTGTGTGTCATAAGATTTCAAGTCATCATGCATCCATACGAACACCTCCGATACTACTTAAAGAGGCATATATAAGCTTGTCACTCTTTAAGTGTGTAGCATGTACTAAGATTTACATATTATAGATCTTTTTCATACCAATATTCACTTGTTCGTGCGAAAGAGTAGAATTATGAGTCTTCGCATTAACCAGTCCCTTGAAACAGTTCTACATTCCATACAAATTTGCCAAAGATACCACACCCCTAGGCATGGGTTTTCATTTGTTTTCCTAAGCTGATCTCTGCAAGGCTTTCTCATGCTTGTCTTCATCAATGGCCACATCTTTGAACACATCAACATTTTCCATGAAATCTAGTATTTGTTGGTCGTCATTAAAAACATGAAAATTAGTAATGTTATCGAGCACATATGGCTTATAAATTATCTCAAGTGAAAATCCATCTCTTAACCTTGACAACCTAGAAACAACATTAGTTAATGTATTTGCAGTGGAATTATGAATTCTAGGAACATAATTTATATTAAAATCCTGGAAATTTGAAATGAGATGCCATACCTCTTGTTGGTAGTTTTTAAGATTGGGTGACACATAATGAATTGTATTTCGTACCCAACGTGTAACAATTTCTGAGTCACATATTACATTAATCACTTTCACTTTGAGGTCTATGGCTTTCTTCAAACCAAGAATGAGTGCTTCATATTCAACAACATTCTTAGTACACTCAAATTCCAAACAGCATGAGATGATATGTTTGTTCTATTGCATGTCTACTAAAATACAACTAGATATGGAGCCCTCTTGAATTTTCAAACCATCAAAATACAATGTCCAAATATTAGCAACACTAGGGTTAGTTCCTACACTAGAACTATTTACATATATAATACAAGATTCGTTTGGATTGCAAGGTCGGTTTGCAAGGAAGAAGTTCTAACTGTGTATCTCATGGTATAGGTGAAGGTTGCACAAGATAACATCTGTGATCAATCTCTAGAAAACAATTTCCAAAAATCATCTACGCGTAACTAATAGGATTATTAGGGACTTCAAGCATCGTAATGGTATGCTTCATGAATGGTTCACTCTCTACTCAAATTTTGTTTTTATTTCCCTTATATGGAATCCATAAATGTGACCAATTGATAACAAAATATCCCTACAGCTTACTAGACTGGTCTCTACTCAACAACAAACCATAAGCTTCTGAAATGTCAACAATGACAATATCGACACATTGGTGAACTCTATGGTCTGATGATAAAGATATTATAACATTATTAATTTCACCAACTACCTATACTAAAGATCTATCTAACTGAATGATTTTGGCATCAATATTTTCCCATTTAGCATTAATCTTCTTGGCAACATATAGGGGCATGACATTTGCAGATGCACCAAAATCAACTAGGAAATAATGGATGTTATAGCTAAATATCTCAAAAGTTAACAAAAAAGGGGGGAACTTAGACCTAGAATTTACATTTGTTGCATTAACAACCGATTCGAGAATGGTTGGAATCTTACCAGATGAAGCTTGAGAAGCAAAAGTCACTCTACGTGGTGGATGCTAAGAAGAAAATGCATGAATGATCAATTCATGTTGCCCTGCTATCTTGGCTAGTTCATATATAGAGATATTTGCATGAGCCTTCTTCATATCTTCAATGATGTTGTAATCAATATCCTCATCATGAGCAGGGTGTGTTGTAGTGGTAGGTGGTGTAACTTTATTGGGCACCTTAGAGGTGGTGAACTTATTCTTATTGTTCCTAGAAGCACCTTTTTGTGATTGTGTACCCCCGAACTTATTCTAAGTACCTTGAGAAGGATTGTTAGGTGGTGATACTTTTCTTAATAATTGCTTTCTCACATATTTCTTAGGCACTAATCCTTTTCTCTTCAAGTTATATTGCTTAGTAGGTTGTTGAGGAGGAGCATCACCCCATGGGGACTCATCAACACCTTGTCCATCATTATTGGGAATAAGGTCAAAAGTAAAAATTGAATCACCAAAATTTTGTTTTTCCTCTATCAAGGCGGGTTCATTAGTTTCTTGTGTTTGCCCAAATTTCTCTCATGTTGTCAAAATTTCAATAACATTTGTAACCACGGTGTTCATGTTGTGTTTACACTGGGGGTATGTCTTCTCTGAATGAGCCTCTTGATGAAAAGTGCAATAATTATCCATACCCAAATTTTATACATTAAACACAACATTAGAGCTATGTGAAGACTTGGTTGGTTAAAATTATTCTTAAGGAATGACTTAAAAGACTTGCTACTATTAGAAGCCCCACTTAACTTTCTCTTAAGCTCTGATACTTCATTGGTTAACAACTTCAGAGATTTAGTTAATATATCCATGTCAAAAGGATATTTATCTTTAGCTTTAGTGGAAGAGCCTTGGGACTTTTTAGAAGCGTCTTTGGAGTATTTTGAATTCTCCTTATCAATGATAACCCCAATAAACATCAAGTCTTGCTCAACGACAATTGCTTATGCAATGTTAAGAGCCAGAGTTTCCTTTGCAGAGAACTTGACAAAAATTGAAATATTAGTAGGAAAGGAAACTGTATAATAATCTTTTGTAATGGAATCATGTGGTTGAACATCAATGGGGAATTTATTCAATATATGTGTAAATATTTGATTAAAATATTTAAACTTTTCCTTTTTCCCCATCTTAATATTTCCAAGTTCTTTTAATAACATGGCTGAATTTTTATCATCAGCGAACTTTTCTACGAATAGTTTTTTAAACTCCCTCCAATTATAAATTGAATTAGGTGGAAGGCTATGGTACCAAACTAATGATATACCTTATAGAGTATGCAGAAATAATCCAAGCAACATCATCAAAGCATACCTCTAACATTCATAGACGCAAGTAGATATCATCAATATGGTCCTCAACCTTTGCTTTCTTATCTGGATCGTATTTTGTTAGCAACTTTTGCAGTTGTTTTGGTAAACGGTGTAGATTTCTTGGAAGAGAAAGAGGCCCTTGGGCCATCCAATCCAATTGGTCATCGACCATGATTTCATTGTCCTCCTCCTCTTCACTCTCTAATTCTAAAGAGTCTTCTCCTTGATCGTTCAAACATTTGTTATTATCGGGATGCTATTATTCTCTTGGTTGTTCTTCGTCAAAAAATGAAAAATCATCCCTGTCTTTGTCCAGATGTATTCCTTCAATAGGACCATCTAACTCTTCAAGGGTTGCAATAACCAAATATTCCATTGAAGAAACCAATACACCACGATGAGTTGTCTCTTTCTTTACGGGCTTGTGATGAAGAATAACAACGACATGAAGCAATCCAAGAGCTCTAGCAAACCAACAAGTAATAGGCCAAATTTTCTGAAGTTGATTGTAAGTGACTTGAAAATCACATTCCAAACCTAGATAAGAGGAATCTCCTTGCTCAGGAATGTGAGTTGGAGTTGAACTCAGAGTGTTACTACCTTACATAGAAGGTTCTTTGTTAGAATGTGATGAATTGTTAGCTATAAAAAGGCATCCCTCCTTCTAACACCAAAATTGTTGATGATGTTGGATGTCGCCAATAGTAAGGGGGTCTCCCCGGTATGAAGTCCCAATTATACCTCACACCATTTGGAGTAGGAGCCCCAACAGGAAAGCATAGTTGGTTGTCATTATCTTAAATATTTTCCTTGCCTACAACAAATGACACAAGAGAAACAAATGCACTTTCAAGACAAGAAAGTAAGTTAGCCCTGTGATATATTCAATTGCACAATGTATGATAGTTCTTTCACGAAATCGAAAAGAAAGTGAGCATTTGAAAGAAACGTAATAGTATTATCCCGATAAACACACACACACACACATATAATAATTGTAAGTAATCTTGTGAAATAGTTCACGAAGAAACCACGATCATGAAAACATAGGACAACGATCATGATAACATAGGACACATGTTTCAAAGAAGCATACTAAATCCAACGAAATAGTTCATTTCCATTAGTAAGAATTAACATAAACAAATACCATAAACAATGAAAGAATAGTCTCATAATCATTCACGACTTATGCATGAAAAGTGTGTTGGCTCCAAGGGCTTCAAATTATTGAGTGAAAATTCCAAGATACACCATTACAATGATATAACACTTGTTCCAATAGTAGAACTTTAAGCAACTACTTGCTTCTCAAAAGCATAATCTTGTCTCCTATGCCTAGCTTGAGAATCCAAGGTGAAAAGTCATGTTCTTAAACTATAAGGGTGTATATATAACAAATCAGGTGACTCTCCACCTCCCTTGTTATTTTTGAGCTCCCCTCATGACTCTTGAGCTTACTTGTGACTTTTTAAATTCTCATGAGACCCTTTGACTTCTACATGACTTTTCACATTCTAAGAGTGACCTTTGGACTTCAACACACTTTACATTTCTCATTTTCTTGAAAATTATATAATTACATCCACAAATGATGTGGCAACATGATGACTCATAAGACCTTTGAGATGACATTTGGATAAGCCATAACTTGGAAATGATGAAATGGAACTTTATAATGATGTATTATTGTTAGGATTCTCTTCTTACTGCTACCTAGGTGTCTTCTTGATAAGTCTTGTATGTTCTTCATATTCCTCCTCCAAAAGGCTTGACGATATGGAGTATTCCATGTGATCTTGATCTTTCGCCTTCTAAATCAACCAAGTATCCCTTCATCTTCTTGCTTGATGATCATATTTGTCTTTATAGCTCCATAAGTGTTCTCTTGCATGATTTCCTTGGCATCCTCCTTAAACATCATCCTGTCATGTCAAGATATAGTACCTTCAGATAAAATTCACTCATGACAAGATGACATCAATTCTTAAATCTCCTAGTCTAACTCTCTTAATGCAATTCACTGGTCAGAACTAAGAATGAGTGCAGGATAGAGGAGAAGGCTAAAGGATTGTGCAATGTGCAGTTCCAAGAGGGAGGGGTGACAGGCTGATGACTGTGACTGCACAATGCGCAGTGGCTGGAGCACTGAGATACAGGAATGCGCAGTTGAGGGAAATAGTGACATAGTGAGGAAGGCTTGCCTGTTGTGACTGTGCAGTGTGTAGTTCAAGAGAGAGTGTGGACCACTAGATTGTGCAGTTGCATAGTTTAGAGAGAATGGGAGACTGATTGTTGATAGAAATAGCACAGTGTGCATGGTGGGAGGTTGACTGGGAGGAAATGTTGTGCAATTATGAGGGGTGAGAGGGAGCAAGAGAGCATTGTGATTGTGGAATGCACAGTCCTTGGAGGCAGTGAATGCAGATTGCGCATTTCCAAGAGGCAAGGGATGCTTACTAAGGCTTGCAACTGCGCAATGCGTAGTTTAGGGAGGTCGAGTAGAGAAGGGTTGGTCGGGCAAGGAACTCTTAAGAATTTGACTAAGTGTGGATCAATGAGGAAAAGTAAAACTAGAGGATGACTTGAACATGATCACATACTCATGAACAATCGACAACACAAAAATGAACACTCAATACCCAAAATCAACATGAACCCATTGAAATGACAATAAAACGACACTTACGTCCAATTGTGACACTTGAGATACACTTTGTGACACAAGTAAAGAAATGCATAAAATTTTGGAATGAGTCTAATGCATGTCTCTATGATAGATATGGCCCATTAGTACCAAAGTTGCCTCTTAGAGATGTGTTATAACTCTCTTACACAAAGTGTGACACTTCCCTTACCAAAAGACAACACTTGAGTTTTCTTCACAGAGGGACTAGGAAACTTAGAGGACAAGCATGGGATGTATTTTACCACTAGAAAATACAACTAATATGGTTAAAATAGGATCCAAAGTTTGAATATAGTCCAAAATTTGGAGGTTGTTGTAGCAGCGACAACAAGCCCACATGACACATATGCACTATCACTTTGTCATAGTGCATACCTATCAATCTTATTTTCTCCTCAATTACTTTCAAATTTGCATTCTTCTCATGAAATGTAGTCCCAAATTAGTTATGTTTTTCTATATATCTTACCAATGTTGACAATAATTATGTTTTACCAATTGTATAATTGCTTTGTATTATGTGTTTTTCAAATATGAGTAAGTATTAATTGGTTTAGCTTTGTGAATTGTGTTAGCTACTAATGCAAATTTTATCTTGTATGCTTTGGGTTTTCCGTTAAATGTTTTTTAGAGTCCTTTTCTTCTTCAATTGAGAGAAACTCACTAACAATTGATGAGTTTTAGAGTTATTTTTCTCCTTCAATTTAAAGTGATTTTTGATCAATAATCAACTTTATTTGATTTGTTGATATTATATTCCAATTTTTTTGTGTATCTGTCTCTGACAAATCAAACACACATATGTGATACCCATGTTGTTTTAACACTACATATATCAAACATTACAAATAGGAGCTCTTTTCCACCTCTTATGCATTTTGGGTTGTGAATCTCTCATTGAATTATACCAATGACCAATGAAAATTTCATAATACCTAAAAATAAGCCTTTGTTTCCTTATATTCCAATAGGCTTAAAAAGAAAAAATAAAATCACATGTTCTTTAACCACCAATGGCTACCTTCAATATTTTCATTCTCCCACTTTTGGGCTTGTGCTAGTTTACATTGTGGTCTAATGTAGAGTATGGCAATTTTTAGGATGTTTTCCCATTCCAAACCCACATTTGATGTGTCAATACATATTAATAATGACAACCATTCAAATTTAATAAGGGGTTGTATAACTCTTCTACATTTTGATTTTTTGGGTTTAGTATGGAAATACAATTTTAATAGAGAGTGTGATATTTCTTTGTTTAAAATGCATTTTTGAATGTGTAAATGGATTCAACACTCTAAAAAACCCATATAATAATTGGATTGTGGAAACTATATACCTTAAACTTGTGATTGTAACAAATTTGTGCCATATTTTAAGGGAAATTAAATTTTTACTTTAAAAAAGTTAAAAAAAAAAAACGTAAAAAAGTTAGACTAAGAAATTTAATAAGACTTTTGATTAAGGTTTACCTATCGTATAGGGATTTGGAGTGTATAGGCCTAAGGCTATAACACATGATGGTACCATCGCTTGGTCGGGGGGCACCATGACACTTGGAGAGGTTTCACTGAGCGCATAAATGAAGTTTTAAATACAACTTAGTGTTCTACTATTCATCATGCATATTCTTAAATCCCAATCCCAATGCTAATGGGCCTAATCCATTACAATTCATGAATAATGTGTCGAGAATTCAATAGGGAAGTAAGTATGTTGATTCTCTTAACTTGATAATAGTTTGTGTTACCTTTTTACTTATTAGATTTGTCCTTATTATTACAATGTGTGATACATCAAACAACTACCAAAACAATAATAACAATGACACAATATATAGGCTACAAGCCAAGGCCAAAACCCCTACTCTTGAGGGGAAAATTTGTAAATATATTCTCTCCTTATAGATTATTCAATTAACGAATATCATGGCCTAGTGACTCAGACAAATACCCTCCAATATCAAGATCAACTCGGCCTCTTGTTGCAATGACTTCAAACTCCTACTGTAGATTCAAAATTTTGTCTCACGAAAATTGTTGCAACTTTTGTTACTCCCCTTAGAGACTTTCATCTCCCTCAAATAGCCTTCTCTTCTCTTTCATTTGCGTTCTCTTGAGACTTATGGCTAATGAGGTGCCCTAAGTGACCTTCGCTTGCCTTTCCTT
This sequence comes from Pinus taeda, assembly GCA_000404065.3. Taxonomy (NCBI): domain Eukaryota; kingdom Viridiplantae; phylum Streptophyta; class Pinopsida; order Pinales; family Pinaceae; genus Pinus; species Pinus taeda. Next base: position 20,964 of record APFE031737737.1, on the reverse strand, counting down.
TTCTCTTTCCTTCAAGATCAAACTAGAGATAGACCCAGCGCAGAAGCCCTAACTTTGACTTTCATAAGAGAGATAGATCTAGCCCAAGCACTTCGACTTCTTCGTACCCTCTTCTTCGACTTCTTTATTCCTATTCTTCGCATAGAGAATGAGATGAGTGAGTGTGTCTAATGGAGGACAAGTTCCTCTCTATATGTAAGCTCTTCTAAGGGTGGACGTGGCTCTTCATGTAGGTTGACTTGATAGCCCCTTAGGCCAACTTGATCTTGGAGGTATTTCGACACTTTAAAGACAAAATAATTTTTTCTTTACAAGATACAATGTGCTCATAGGGTCTTCAATATATGACAATGACTCTTAAACCTAGGACAAACCCTAGAAGCACTTAATGGGTTCTTGACCTATAAAATAAAATAACTTGAGCATGAAACCCATGCTCCAATAATAATAATTTCTTTTTCATTTTATTATTTACAAGAGTACATTTCATACTTATGAAAACCAAACCTAGTTACACATTTTTCAACACTCCCTCTTAACTAGGGAGGTATCCATAAGAGGTACATGGTCATTCTCAATCTGAAGAGATCTAATAAAAAGACTCAGATTGGTAACCCATCTTTCTAGTATCATATCATTCAGCATTGTTACATAGCAAGGTCTTGACTAACAGCTCTATCCACATGATCATAGCACAATGCTGGTGAGACCAATGATTCATAGACACCAAAATCCTTGTTTCTCAAGGTACATACTCCACCTGGGAGTTCACATAGTATGACCTTCCATTGGAATATTATTATATTGGGTAGCTAATCCTCAAAGAATATCGGTCCACAACTAATATTGTCTTGAATACCCTACCACATTCTCAAAGAAGATCGAATGACAGATGGTTAGTCAATCATCCATTCTTTCTTCCCAAGTGAAGACAAGAATGTAGTGTCTATCTCTCCCTCTCAATTAGGGAGGATATATCAACCAAACCAAGCTTATCTCTCAAGTATACAAGCTTCTTGTTTGGAAGTGATTTTGTCAATATGTTAACTACCTGCTCATTAATGGAGATATATTGTAGCTGCAACACCATTTTTCACTAGCTCTTGAATATACTGATACTTCTTGTTTATATGCTTTGTCTTTCCATGAAACACTGGATCTTCAGACAAACATATACAACTGGTGTTATCACAAAGTATCACTGTAGGGTTCATCGATCCTTCAAAATAGGTGGATAGAAACTTCCTCAACCATACTACTTCTTTGCTTACTTCACAGGATGCAACATATTCAACTTCAACACTACTTAAAGCAATTGTGTCTTTCTTTCTGCTCATCCATGAGACCATGGAGGATCCCAAACTGAAACATCCTCCCATAGTGCTCCTTCCATCTTGCTTACTGCCTCCCTAGTCAAAATCTATATATCCAATCATTTGGACATCATTTCTTCGGTCATACTTGAGACAGTAGTGGATGGTTCCTTGCATATATCTCATAATATGTTTTTCTACTACCCAATGATCATGCTTTGACTCCACTTGGAATTAACTGAGAACATTTACTGCAAAGCATATGTATGGTCGAGTATTCACCAAGTACATAATTGAGCCAATGAGTTGCTTATACTTGGAAGGATCCATAGGGCTAGATTCAGAACTTCTTAGTCTCTTCAAGTTTGTGATCATCGGAGAAGTCATAGGTTTGCAGTCCACTATGTCAAATATTTTTTAGTATCTCAATCATGTACTTTCCTTGACCCAAATAAAATTCATTAGATCCTTTCCAGACTTCTAGTCCCAAGTAGTAATGCATCAACCCAAGATCCTTCATGTCAAATTATGCTACTACTTGCTTTGTACATTCTTCAATTCGACCTTCTACACCTATCAAGAGAAGATAATCTTCATACAGAAGAATGATTACAGGTCCACCATCTACAACCTTAATGTAAAGGTTTGAATCAACAGAAATTTTTGTGAAGCATGTCCTTTGAAGGTATGCATCCATCCTAGCATACCACGCCCTTGGTGCTTGTTTGAGGCCATATTGTGCCTTCTTCAACCAGCACATATATGGATTTATATCTTTGACTTTGAATCCCAAGGGTTGCTCTATGTAGACTTCTTCACCTATTGTGCCATTCAGAAATGTAGTCTTCACATCCATTTGGTGGATGTTCCATCCCATCAATGCTGTCAGAGAGACTAATGATCGAATCGTTGTATATCTTGATGTTGGAGTAAATGTCTCTTCATATTCGATGCCTTCAAGTTGAGAGAAGCCTCTTACCAACAATATTTCTTTATACTTATCTATATTTCCATGGGCTACATGTTTGATCTTACAGATCCACTTGGAAGTAACCACATATTTTTCTTCGGGCCTAGGTATGATCTCCCAGACTACATTATTTATTATAGATTGATATTTTTCGTTCATGGCATCCTTCCATTCTCGATTATTTACAGCCTCTTTAGAGGAAGATGGTTCTGCTTCTATTAGTTTTTCCATGTATGCAACATATCCAGAATATCTCTTGGGTTTCTTGCTTTGTCTAAATGAGTCTGCTGCTCCATGACCTTCTGCATCAAATAGCGTAGATTTCAACCAATTAAGTCTTTTCCTTGTTTCAGGGATGACCACAGGTTGAACAAGTTCATAGGGACCTTCTTCTTCATGGTGTGATTCTTCTTTTCCTTAGTCAACTTCCTCCTCAAATATCAGAAGTTCTTCATCATCAGAGTCTATCGAAAGTTCCTTTGATTTCTTGAATGTTATGCTTTCATCAAATATGACATCACGATTGACTTCTATGTGATGTCCATCTCTCATGTAGATCCTATAAGCTTTTGATGAGTTGCTATACCCAACGAATGTTCCCTTCATGCCGGAGGGATCCAACTTATTTCTTTTGTCCTTTGGTATATGAATATATAAAGGACACCCAAAGATTCGAAGATGATCTATAGATGACTTATTTCCAGTGAACACTTCTTTCAGAGTTTTTTTGTCTAGAGATCTGTGGGGACTTGGATTCTGGATGTAGACAGATGTCTTTGTGGCTTCTCCCCACAGAAACTTAAGTAGATCCTGATCGTGTAACATTGCTTTCACACTTTCTTCAACTGATCTATTCTTTCTTTCTGCAACTCCATTTTGTTCGAGATTATATGGGACTATCAGCTCCACCTTAATCCCAAACTCCTTACAGAATGCTATAATATCTTTGGATGTATATTCTCCTCCATTATCACATCTTAGTATTTTGATTCTTCTTTCTATAATGTTCTCCACTTCAACTTTGAATTCTTGAAATTTTGTAAATACTTCATCCTTGGTTTTCATAAATTAAACCCAGGTCTTTCTTCAATGATCATCTATAAATGGAACATAATATAGATTCCCTCCAAGTGATTTATGAGTCATATGACCACATACATCAGAGTGAACGAGATCCAAGATTTCTTTTGACCGTGAAGCACTGCTTCCAAATCGTCTCTTGGTATTCTTATCCAATGCACATCCCTTACAAACACCTTCATGATCCTCCTTTAGATTTGGAATTCCCTCTACTATGGAACTTAGGATTGGAAGGATTTTGAAATGTAGATGACAAAATCTTTGATGCCAAAGTTCACATGGGCTAATTTCAATGTGAACTAGGCCTTGGGCCATAGGAGATATCAGTCTGTATAGTCTTCCTTCTCGAATTCCTATAACTTTGGCTTGATCTATAATTGATTCTTTTCCCCAAACAACGGCCTTTCCATCATTGACGGCCATTCTATCACCCTTATCTTCTAGACTTGAAATAGAAAGTAAATTCTTGTGCAAACCTAGAACAAAGAGAATGTTGTTGAGGTGGATGTTGCTTCTGTCTTCCAATTTTATGGAGGTTGATCCAATACCTTTCACGTGATAGCTCTTGTTGTCTCCAAGTTCCACTGAATAAGAGGAATTTCCTTTTGATAGGGTCTTCAATCTATTGGAATGGCTAGTCATGTGCCTTGGTGCACCACTGTCAATTACCCAAATGTCTTCATCTTGAAATGTGCCAGAGATAGCCGAGAAGAGACCTTCATCCCTTTCTTTGATTGATACATTCTTTGTAGAGAATAATAAATTCCATGCTTCCTTAATACCTTTCTTGAGATGGCTTGCAATCTTCTTGATGAACTTCTTCACAATAGAGGAGATCTCCATGATGCCCTTAGCGAACCTTAGCTCCGATACTATGTTGAGAATTCAATAGGGCAGTAAGTATGTTAATTCTCTTAACTTGATAACTGTTTGTGTTATGTTTTTACTTATTAGCTTTGTTCATTATTATTACAGTGTGCAATACATCAAACAACTACCAAAACAATAAGAGCAGTGACACAGTATATAGGCTGCAAGCCAGGGCCAAAACCCATCCTTTTGAGGGGAAAACCAGTAAATCTATTCTCTTCTTATAGATTCTTCAATTGATAAATATCATGACCTAGTGTCTCAGACAAATACCCTTGAAGATCAAGAACAACTCGACCTCTTGCTGCAGTGACTTTGACCTCCTACTATAGATCTCAAATTATGTGTCACGACAACTGCTGCCACTGATGTTGCTCCTCCTAGAGTCTTCGAACTCCCTCAAATAGCCTTCTCTTCTTCTTCGCTTGCCTTCCCTTGAGACTTAGAGCTAATAAGGTGCCCCAAGTAACCTTCACTTGCCTTTCCTTCTCTCTTTCCTTCAAGATTGAACTAGAGATAGATCGAGCACAAAAACCCTAAGTTCGACTTTCACAAGAGAGATAGATCTATCCCAAGCACTTCGACTTCTTCGATTTCCTCTTCTTCGACTTCTTTCTTCCTCTTCTTCGCATAAAGAATGAGATGAGTGAGCGTGTCTAATGGAGGACATATTCCTCTCTCTATATAGGTTCTTCTAAGGTTGGACGTGATCCAAACTTAAACAGGAACGCAACAATTTACAGATATAATCATAAACACAGAGATGCAACAGAAAAACACTTCATTTCATTAATAGAAAAACATTGAACTATGCTTACAAACAGAATGGAAATAAGATAGCTCGAGCGATGTTAGCTTATCTCTAAGAAGAGATGTGGCGGCTACATGCCTTTGAATTGAGTTACAATGAGACTCAAGGGCTTTTTTATTATTGAACAATAAGAGAAAACCTTAAGCAACCAAAACCCTAACCCGAGGAGATGTAACACCAAGAATTTATGGGCCCCGTTGGGGTTAGTTGGCAACCAATTTCCCAAGGTCATAACTTGGTCATATTATCTCTGTTTGACGTGTATGATACCTCGTTGGAAAGATCTCTTCGAGAACTACAATGCTCGACGTAATTGCTATAACAATCACACAACAATTTTGCCAAAAAAACGTTGTTTAGGGCCTCAAAACGGCTCCGGAATTTCAGGAGCCAAAAACTAGGAAAAATAATAAATTGTGTTACAATTAATGAAACTGAAAAATTGAAAGAAACAATGGTGAAGGTCCAAGTCGAATAGGCGAGTGGCCACCAATATCCACTTGGATCAGGGTGTGGCTCTTCATGTAGGCCGACTTGATCTTGGAGGTATTTTGACACTTTAAAGACAAAATATTTTTTCTTTACAAGATACAATGTGCTCATAAGGTCTTCAATATATGACAATGACTCTTAAACCTAAGACAAACCCTAGAAGCGCTCAACATGTGCTTGACCTATAAAATAAATAAACTTGAACATGAAACCCATGCTCCAATAATAATAATTTCTTTTTCATTTTATTATTTACTAGAGCGAATTTCCTACTTATGAAGACCGAACCTAATTACACACATTTTGTACTTATAAAAACAGAACCTAGTTACACATTGTTTAATATAACAAATTCATTTAAATAACTCTACTTTGAGTGCAATAAGTGCACTCTGCAGCGCCTAGGTCTGCTGCTCCATCTAGCGTCTTAACTTCCAACTTTTTGTTAACTGGATTCAATCATGTGTGTAATCATCGATTCAATCGTTTTCTTGGATAGGAAATTGAAATTATTATGCGAAAGTGTTTCTCTATTTTGGTCCCTATCGAAATAATTTAGGCACAGTAAAAACATCTATCATGAAATGTTTAGATATTTGAATCAGGTGCAAGCAGTTTTCATTTTCATTACTGTACAGTAATTCATGGGTTTGAGACTAAACTATTCTGCTTTACTGAATGGAATCTAGCTCAAAAGAATTTGGCAATTATGAATTTGTGTAAAATCTAAATTAGGAGATAGAAAACACAAATAATCATCCAGTTAAAAGAATTTGACATAGGAGAAGAATTTGCCAGTTCCGAATTTAGGTAAACGTATAAAAATTGAATAATTATCATAAAAATTAATTAAAATTTTTCATTTTAGTCCCAATTAATTTGAAATTTAGGTCTTTTATTATATTTTGGATAAACAGTAATCTAGTCTAGTGTACTGTTAAGCACTTTTAGATGTTGTGTCACGCAATTAAATTCCCCGGTTTTATTATTATTCTCGGACATAAATTAACCCTACCACTGCTAAATTTAATTTAAAAATAATAATAATATTGCTTTTGACCAGAGGTCGGCCCGGCCAGACCAGGAATCCAGGGCTCCAGCCAGAAAGAGGTGCAGTCTTTAAATAAACTATAAAATAAATCCCCAAACAGTGGAAGTTCCTTGTGTGCAGATGGGTAGATTGATATTGACGCAACTTAACAAACTCACTCTGCGTCTTTTAAGCTAAGAATAAGATATGCTGTGGTTCCAACGTCACCGTTTGAAACTGCAGGAAGCAAAGTGAAATATACGCAACCCATCAGAGCGCACTACAAGTCTGCAACAATATTCTGAACTGCTGAAATTGTGCTTCGCCATATTTTATTCGTGGAAGCATAAGCTAGAGTACTGTCCAAGCAATCAACCCATCCGTTCCTTGCATCGACCCCACCCTTGGGGAAATTGTAAATACATAAATCTAATGTCTGGATGTCACATTCTATCTCTTCATTAACTTGCATGAATTTGTATCAAAATCCTCTCTTGAATCCCTGCAATTGCCCAAATCTTCATTCATTCTGTGTCCTGATTAATAAATTTTTGCAGTCTGTGAGTGGGTAAAATAAATCTATGGGTTCATTGATGGCTGGCTGGAACTCTCCTGTTCTTCACAGCAGGCGAGGTATGTGTTTGATTCAAATGAACCAGACATGGGAGTTTAATTCCCACTCTGTATTTCAAGTTCTTGTTGCTATTTTTCCCATTTAATAGATAATTTCAGTCTCCTTTTCTTCTTTGATCATGGCTGCAGAATCCTGTAAAGGAAGCAACTCCTTGACAAAGCAAGCGATCGAGAGCTTCTGGCAAACTAAGCGTGTGATAGAGGAGTTGTGCGCGCTGGCAGAATGGGCACTGGTGAATTACTCATAATTCATATAATTCAGACATTGTGAAAAACAAAGAGTAAATTCTGTCAAATTTTTTAGGGTTAAATGTTGATTTTCCAAGTAAATTTAAAAATTGTTCAGCTTCAGACCTTGTGAGAATTCCTGAAACCTGGTCAATGCCCTTGGTATGTCAGTTATTGCTTCTTGAGCTTTTTGGCAGAATCCTAGCAAGTCCAACTGTAGTCAGTGAATCAGAGGCCAGATCTCCCTTCTGGAATTTTCAATTTTTCCTTAAATAAGTCATTGCTGAGATTATCCAAATTTGAATTATTTGCAGATTCCAATGGAAGGAAACTTACTAGGATATATCTCATATAAAATCTTATTAGAGTAGAGTAGAAGTAGTAGAGGTGTTTTAATAATTGAGACTCAATCAATTGAGCTAACTATTGAGTTTTACTATTATAATTTATAAATGTATCAAAGATCTTTGAAATGCATCGCTCATGCATCAAAGATCTTTGAAATGCATCGCTCTGTTATAACTGTCTGGCTTTACTGTTATAATTTATGAACATGCCAAAGATCTTTGACATTTAGTTAATGTCTTTTAGATTAATCATATTATCATTTCTTGATCAAAGTTTCGAACCATCATCAAAATGAACCTATTTGGTTCTAAATTTCGACCAACAAAAGATAATGTAATTAATTCTAAAAACATTCTCTAAATCAATATAGACCCAAAAAAACCTAAAATACTCTGTTACAAACTCTTAAAATAATTAATTTTATAAATTTTGATGCTACCCAAACTCTTTTTTGTTGCGAGAGTGAACCGCTAAAGTTTATGAAGTGTACATACTCTACTTTCTGAATATGAACATATTATTTCTTTTGAAAAACCACATACTCTTCAACATTAAACCAATATGTTTATAAATATAACAAACTATGATTATTAATATAACAAAAATATGAGTTCTGATTAGTTTTGCTTTCGGAATGAGTAATCATATTATTATGAATTCTGAGTAGGTTTGCTTTTGGAATTAGCAATCATATTATTTGAGATTTCTGAAAATAGAAAGTAAAAGTAAAATGTTTGAAGTTTCTGAAACATTGGCTGTTCACATTTTAAAACTTATTAAGATTCTTCAAAATTTTCATGAAGGTTGAAATCTTAAAACTTCCCTAATGATAACTGGTTTCTGTCATACACAGGCTGAAAAAGAAGGCAGGCTGTTATCATTTCAGACCAATGAAACCGAGGAAGAAATCGAAAACAAACATGAGGCTCAAGAAACAATATCATTTGGCATCAAAGACTGGTAGGGTACAGGTTTACACTGTTGTTTTTTGAGAAATCTTGTGGGAAGTAATTAATTGGTGGTCTGACATTAATTTATTGAACAGGTGGACCAAGAGCTCGTATGCATTCCTCAATCAGCCTCCATTGATGACGATGGAGGGAGTGCCCAAATACACATATCCAGCACAATACCTAGAAGGAAATATTGTCAAAACAGCTGACTTGTAGATTTCCATGATATTTAACACATAGCCTTGTACAGAATGCAGTTGTTTTCTGTTTTGTAAATGTGATTATCCCATCAGAACTATTAATTTCTGTACATGGATAATTTTTTATGGTTACAGAATGTGGATTTACATAAGAAAATGAGTATCAGTTTAATTTCTTGAAAAAACAATAATCCTGGATGTTGACTTCGTATGATCATGGAGTGGCATGCTGTAAGATGGGAGATCAGAATTGTGCAAAAATCAGCAGAGTTTAGATGTTTTTTGAGATTTATATTTCCACAAAGCCTCTTAGCCTCTTATTTTTAATCTTGTTGGTCACCAAAATTATATAACACTCTGGACTAAGATTATATAATAATAATAAAAAACCAACCTAGTAAAACTCGAAATAATTTATTTCTTCAGACTAACTTCTCATTCTGAACTCCTAACCAAAAAATTTGAATTTAAAACTTATAAAAATTAAATCCCATACCAATCAAAGCTAATTTATGCTTCCTAAACATTTCTAGAAGTAAGTAATCTCTTTAAAAAAAACCTAAATTTATCTTTTCTAATATAAAATATATTACATATTTTTTTTTGTAAATTTGGTAAGATTACATCTTAATTATATCTAACTTCTCACAAGGATCGAGAGATGGCACATTATTTGAATCCAAAATTTGGAGTTCTGTAAGACTTCATTTATATCAGCATTACCAATTAAACTACCCTAAACAAATTATATTGCATATTTTTAATATAAACTTAAGAAAATAATACTCAAAATATTCTACCAAATTTATTACATAGACAAAAAAAAATTAATATTTCAAATATTATACAAAATTTCTAAGTATAATTGGGCTCTATTACCACCCTTGTGCTCTGAAAACAGGGCTTTTTTTTAGGTTGATGCTTTAAGTACACTCTATAATAAAGTGATGCAGGAGCATCCAGCTCTGAGGAGACACAAAGTGGTTGACAGTCTCATAAAGAGACCAAAACACACAGTCGTATATACAGAACTGGACAGGTGTCAACTTGTCAGTTATTGTTCAGTTTATTTTACTTGTTTTATTTTTTTTTCCAGAAGGTCAATTAGAGTTAGGAACTGTTTCTTTTTCAAATAGAAATTCTAAACAGCAAAATAGATTGTCAGTTAATTATTTCCTGTTATTAGTTAACTAGGCTCTTTACAAGTTTTATTAGTTAGGACAGTTAGAAACTGAAAGACTGTTACAAATCTGTTAGGGTAGTTCTTGAATAGAACTGTACTGGTTCAGGATTCTTTTAAAAACAGAAAGAAAATCATTGTACGGGATTCCTCTGAAAAAGAAAAGAGAGATATACAGTGATTCCAAAAGTAAATAAGTTATTTTTATTTTCATTATTCTATCATCACTGTACAAATTGATTTTTACATCATAGTGTTATTCCTGTGTAACAAATTAAATTTGAAGTGCAAGACTGACAGCATTCATAAAAGGAGCAGACACGGTAGTCATACAAATTCCTGACAGAGAAAATGAAAGCATGCGCGCACGGGCGATCCATAGATCGTGGTCACAGAATAGTAGACGATTGCTGTTCTAATCATTTCCAGGCAACAAGTTCAAATAATGGTACAGGCAGTCAAACCCTACAGGTAGCTAACCAATTATGAGCAGAATAAGCATTCGAAAGAAACACCTATACATATATTTCCTTGTGTCATTTCATTAATTATTGTGAATAAGCATACCCAGTCTAGAACATTCCAGAACAGAAATACCATAAAAGAACAGGGTTTAAGAAAACTAGAAACGTCGAACTTGCATTTCGCACAGGCGAACCATACTCAGAGACAGAGTCCAAATACATTACAAAGATAGAGTAAACAGGAACTTGAATTTATTAAATAGCAAGATACAGAACGAGGGGTTCTCAATAGCGAGTACCCATTTCGAGAAAATAACCAAATAAGCATGTACAAGACGAGGGTTTGATACCCCAAGGACCCAACTCATAAAACAAGGGTTCCTCTAATCGGAGAGCGATATTACAGGGACAAAGAACCCGAAACAGAGAACCAGAGTTTAGGACCCAAGAGGGTCACACCTTCAACAAGAAGATTTAACTAATCTATTGTTCAAACGATAGACCCGAAGCAACAGCGACATTACAGAACCGAATGTGGAAGGATCCTACCCGGAAGAAAGAACCGGAGAGAGCAAATGACGGCCGAGACCATTGAAGGACATTGAACCTCGCACCCCGACTGTAATGACCACCTGCAGACAAAGGGAAGTGAATTAGACAGAGCACAGACATATATAACTATTTAAAAACCAGAAATTGAAATGAGTTAAGGTATAGAGCTCACCTGGAGCCAAGAGGGCCAAGTGGAGGATACGGACCATTGTCAAGCCCTGAAGACCTGCGGCAAAAGGCGTTAGAAGCAGCGCGACAAAGGACCAAATAGCTTAGCAGAGAACACATAATTACCTTGACGACGAGACGAAGTATGGTGGACTGGAGGAGAACCTGTCAAGAGCAAGTTAAACAGTTAACTGAACAGAGTCGACGGAGACAATCAACCAAATCTATCTGATAAATAAAAAAAAAACGAGTCTGCAAGCACGTAGAGTCGAGGGTGCCTTCACAGAGTAAGGAAACCCACCTCCATAAACCAGAAATACCCATAGAAACTCAAGTTCGCCATCAGAACGACCGAGGGACGAAACCCTCACAGAGCAGAGCGCGACAATGATGAAAAGTGAAAAGTGAGAAATGGACAGGGTTGACAACAGCTCGAGGGTCATATAGGAGGAAACCAACGGGTGGAGGTGAGGGACCGTGAGAACCGGTCGAAACCCTAAAACAGAAACCGATAAACGTACCAACCTCATTTAAGTCAACCATCAATATATCCAGGACGCGGGTCATATCAAATAGGAGATATTTCATAATCGGCGGGAGGCCATCATAAGTGGTATCAGAGCTAGTTTCTTGAGTTAGAACAAATGGAACAGGTAGAAGGTGAAGGTGAAGGAAGGAGAGAGAAGAGGAAGAGGAAGAGGACGAGGACGAGTAGTCCACAGGGCAGTGGATGTTGGACTTCGAGAGGAGATTCGAGCTTTGCGTGAAAGATTGGCAGTGATAGAGGCTTGGGGAAGAAGAAACCCAGTAGATGACAGTGATGAAGAAGTAGTTGAACCAGAGGAGGATGAGCATGAAGGAGTGACACCGGAACTTAGGTTGTTGAAGTCAGTTTTGCTGTCCAGTCATAAGCCAAGGCATGAGTTGCCTACTTATGACGGAAGTTTATCGGCAGATGTGTTGTTAGATTGGCTGAGTGAAGTTAATAAATTTTTTGAGTTTGAGGAAACTAGTGAGGACAAACAAGTAAAGTTTGCCGCCACCAAGCTGAAAGGACATGCGTCCTTATGGTGGGACAGCGTTCAGGCAGAAAGAAGGAGACTAAACAAACAGCCAATCAAGAAGTGGGCCAGAATGGAAGCAAAACTGAAGGAGAAGTTCCTGCCAAAAGATTATCAGATCATGTTGTACAGACAGGTACAGAACCTGAAGCAAAGAGGAATGACTGTTAGGGAGTTTACAAAGGAATTTTATAAGTTGAATTTGCGAGCAGGGTATGTGGAAGATACCTCAGAGAAAACAACCAGATTTGTAAATAGCTTGAGAGGAGAGATTTTGGATGAAATTGGTATCCTTTCACCACAAACGTTGATGAGGCCTATCAGTTTGCGCTGAAGGCAGAGGAGAAAATAAACAGAAAACAGAACACCAAGAGAGGAGGCGGTTCTGGCAGGGGAAAAGGCAAGATTTATGGCAGAGGTAGAGGTGCAGGCCCAAATGAGGAGGGCAGCAGTTCCAAATCTGCTGGCACAACAGATAAGGACAACAGCAACAGGGAAGGACGACCAGCTCAGCGAGGGCGAGGATTTGGTCGAGGCAGGGGAATTGTCCAGTGCTATCGTTGTCACAAAATGGGACACAAGTCATATGACTGTCCTGAAGGTGAACCAGCAGGTGGGAGAGGAACCTATGTTGCTCAGCCAGAGGATGTTGAGGAGACACCTCAAGAAGCGGAGAATACACCAGAGACAGGTGAAGCCTTGGTGTTAAATAAGGTGTTGTTAAAACCAGCAAAGGAAGTTGCAGAACCAGATCAGTGAAAGGCCTTGTTTCGCACTGTTTGCAAGTCACGGGGTAAGTGTTGTAAGTTGATCATTGACAGTGGGAGTACCGATAATTTGGTGGCTGTGGAGATGGTAGAGAAGCTGGGATTAAAGAAGTTAAAACATCCCACTCCCTACAAAGTGTCATGGCTGCAGAAAGGGCATCAAATGTTAGTTGATGAACAGTGTGAGGTGGAGTTTCAGATCGGTAAGTACAAGGACAAGATCCTTTGTGATGTCATGCCAATGGATGTCTGTCATTTACTGTTGGGATGACCTTGGCAGTTTGATAGAAGTGCAGTTCATGATGGGAAAACTAACTGCTATAAGTTTGTGAAGGATGGGATCAAGCATACGTTTGTACCCATCAAGGAGGAAAATACGGCAGAAGCTAGTGGAGTGAAAGCGCTGCTGTTAGGTGGAAAAGAATTTATAAGATTGAGGTCAGCGAGATAAATTTTGCTGTCATAAGGAGACCAAAGGCAGTGGTACTTCATACGCAGGTTTCAGATTTTCCTGAAGAAGTTCAGAGGTTGCTGCAGGATTTTGGAGACATTGTGGTGGATGATCTTCCAGATGAGTTGCCACCTAGGAGAGGTATTAGTCACTGCATTGACTTTATACCAGGGGCAAGCCTGCCAAATAAAGCAGCTTACGCATGAGTCCTAAGGACCATGAAGAAATTAGGAAACAGGTCCAGGAGTTGTTGGACAAAGGTTTGATTCGAGAGAGCATGAGCCCATGTGCAGTACCTACTGTTTTGGCTCCAAAGAAAGGAGGAGAGTGGAGAATGTGTACGGATTCCAGGGCTATTAACAAAATTACTGTTAGGTACAGGTTTCCCTTACCTAGGATGGATGATATGATGGATTGTCTGAGTGGAGCGGCTTATTTTTCGAAGATTGACTTGAAGAGTGGATATCACCAGATCCGGATTCGTGAAGGAGATGAATGGAAAACCGCTTTCAAGACAAACGAAGGCTTATACGAGTGGTTGGTAATGCCGTTTGGTCTGAGTAACGCTCCCAGCACGTTCATGCATCTGATGAATGAAGTGTTGAAGGAATTTAACGGTAAGTTTGTAATAGTTTACTTGGATGATATTCTGATTTTTAGTAAGACTAAGGAGGAGCATTTCAGACATTTGCAGAGGGTGTTGAGAAAATTACAGCAGAACAAGCTGTTAATTAATCTGAAGAAATGTACCTTTTTTCAGCGAGAACTAGTGTATCTGGGTTTTGTTATTGCGGAGAATGAATTAAAAATGGACTCAGAAAAGGTGACAGCTATAGTTAGCTGGCCTTCTCCGAAAAGTCTACTTGAAGTTCGAAGTTTCCATGGACTTGCCAGTTTTTATAGGAAGTTCATCAGAAATTTCAGCGAGATTTGCGCACCAATGTTGGATACAATCAAGAAAGTGAACCAGCCATTTCACTGGACTGAAGCAGCAGAACACAGTTTTTAGATCTTGAAAAAGAAGATTACTGAAAGACCAGTGTTAAGACTACCTGATTTCAACAAACTTTTTCAAGTTCGTTGCGACGCCAGTGGTACAGCCATTGGGGCAGTCCTTAGCCAGGAGGACAGACCAGTTGCTTACTTCAGCGAAAAGCTAAATGAGAGCAGACAGAAGTACTCGACCTATGACAAGGAGTTTTACGCCATTGTGCAGGCTTTGAAACATTGGCGACATTATCTATTGGGTAACGAATTTGTTTTATTTTCTGATAATTCTGCGTTACAGTACATTATGTAGCAACATAAATTGAACCATAAGCATGCAGCTTGGGTTGAGTACTTGCAAAGTTTCACATTCGTACTAAAACACATTAGTGGGCAATCAAATAAGGTAGCAGATGCACTTAGTAGGAGAACATTGCTTTTACAGGAGAGCACGATGCAGATTTTAGGCTTTGAGCATCTAAAAGAGTTGTATCCGACTGACACCGAGTTTATGGAGGCCTATGAGGCTTGCCAAAACCCACTGTTACGAAATGACAGCAAATGGCTAGACTATAACCTACAGGAAGGATTGCTGTTTAAAGGAGGGAAGTTATGCATACCCAACTGTTCTATGCGGGAAAACATCATACAGGAGAAACACAGTGGAGGCCTGGTAGGACACTTTGGAATTGACAAAACAATTGCTCAGGTACAACATTTCTATTTTTGGCCTAAGTTGCAGCGGGACGTGCAGAGGTATGTGACTAGGTGTAAAATTTGTCAATTGGCAAAAGGTCACAGTCAGAACACTGGACTTTATATGCCATTGCCCATTCCTAGTCGGCCATGGGATTCAGTTAGTATGGATTTCGTGCTGGGTTTGCCGAAGACACAACGAGGCTTTGATTCAGTAATGGTTGTAGTCGATCGATTTTCGAAGATGGCACACTTTGTACCATGCAGGAAAACCAGCGATGCTACTTACATAGCACATCTTTTCTTTACAGAGATTGTGCAGTTGCATGGACTTCCGCGATCCATTATCTCTGACAGAGATGTAAAGTTCACTGGTCATTTTTGGAGAACTCTGTGGAAAAAGTTAAACACCCAGTTTCAGTTCAGCTCTGCTTATCATCCGCAGACGGACGGATAGACGGAGGTAGTAAACTGAAGTCTGGGAAATTTTCGTAGAAGTCTAAAAGGTGAAAATTCTCGGACTTGGGATCGTGTACTTGCGCAGGCGGAATTCGCATACAACGATTCCCCTAACCGTAGCACAAGATACAGTCCGTTCCAAATTCTGTACGGCATGCATCTGCGAGGAGTGCATGAATTACGAGATTTGGGGAAACTTGAGAAACGGAGTGCTGACGAGGAAGATTTCGCCCAAGCAATGAGCAAATTGCACGAACAGGTTAAATTAAAATTACAGGACAGCAGACAGAGGTACAAGCAGCGAGCTAATACAAAACGTCGGGAAGTTCAGTTTAATGTCAGGGACGAAGTCCTTGCGTACTTACGCAAGGAACATTTTCCAAAGCGAGAATACAACAAGCTGAAATTCAAGAAAATCGGGCCCTGCAGGGTCATTCTCAAATTTTCTGCGAACGCCTATGAGTTACAGTTGCCACCAGGGATTGGTATTTCCCCTATCTTTAACGTGGCAGATCTGTTCCCCTATGTCGCAGGTTCAGCAGATAATGTAGCAGCAGAGCCACCGCGGGACACCAAATATGAAGGAGATTCGTGGACGAGACAGATGCTGATGGCACCACCCGTTGAGATCGAAGGGATTCTGGACACACAGGTAGCTAAGCGCACACGCAGGAAGGAGTATTTGCGGTATTTGGTAAAATGGAAGAACCGTCCAATAGAGGACAGTTCATGGCTTAATGAGATGCAAATACAAAAGGTAGGCTATTTTGTTGACGACCTCATGGAACGAAGCCATGACTTTTTTGCCTCCCCGGGAGCCTGATGCAGGAGCATCCAGCTCTGAGGAGACATAAAGTGGTTGACAGTCTCATGAAGAGACCAGAACACACAGTCGTATTTACAGAACTGGACAGGTGTCAACTTGTCAGTTATTGTTCAGTTTATTTTACTTGTTTTAATTTTTTTTCCAGAAGGTCAATTAGAATTAGGAACTGTTTCTTTTTCAAATAGAAATTCTAAACAGCAAAATAGATTGTCAGTTAACTATTTCCTGTTATTAGTTAATTAGACTCTTTACTAGTTTTATTAGTTAGGACAGTTAGAAACTGAAAGACTGTTACAAATCTGTTAGGGTAGTTCTTGAACAGAACTGTACTGGTTCAGGAGTCTTTTAAAAACAGAAAAATAATCATTGTACGGAATTCCTCAAACAGAGAAAGGAAAGATATACAGTCATTCTACAAATTAAATATTTTTCATCATTCAATCTCAAATGATATTATATCATCACTGTAATACTAACGTGCATGCATTATAATAAATTTCTGTGTAATAATTGAAGTGAGAATAGCAAAACAGAGGACCGATGGGAAGAACTGAACAAGAAGAACGAACAGCACAGAGTTGCAACTACCACCTACAAACAAGAGAATGAGAATGCCAATGCAGATAATTTACAGCTAGAGCGAGGCTAACGCACAGTGCAAAGCCAACATTTAAATATCAAAGACAGATAGAACGAGGGTTCGGCAAACATTCACATCTCCAGGTAAAACGAAACCTAGTTATATGTTGCAATTGAAAATATAGCTAATGCCGGAATGAATACATATGAAATTGAAACGTCCCTTTCATATATTGTTAATCAAAATTAACACAGCCCAAAACATTCATTTTTCCTTGCCAAATGAAATTGCCATTAAAAAGTCAGAGATTCGAAACAGAGTTTCGAGTAACATATGTATAATTAGAAATCAAATCAGCTACAGCCATAGCCATCAACGGAACAGAGTTTCGAGAAACATATATACAACCAGAAGCCAAAACAGTTACAGCCATAGCCATCAACGGAACCAACAGATAAGGGTTTGGATAAACCCTAGGGTTTTAAATAGCTGAGCAACAGAAAGTGACAGGAGGAGGGTTCGAAACCCTGAACCTTTAAAAACATAACCAGACAACTCGATACAGTGCGATGGCTTAAAAGCCCTTAAAAAAAACCAACAAGGGTTTGAACAAAAAGAGTCCAACAATAATGTTACAGAAGTAAGGCCGAGGCTACGAACAGAGCCAAAGAGAAATCATTACACAGAAAACAGAGCATCCTATTGTTCCACAGCAAAGGCGAACTACCCTAGAACCAGAATCAACCTACAAATAACTACAGTCATATATGTGAAGACGCTACCCGTAAGAGCCGAGAGGAGAAGCTGTTCAGTGAGCGAGGAACACCTCGAGCACGGGTCAACCACCTGGACTCACCTGCAACCAAACCAAAACGGGTTAGAGGCCTGTATAATTATATATATAAGCGTTTAAAGTTGAAAGCAAAACCGGAGGGGACCAGAACTCTTACCAGAAACCTTGGGAGTCGAGAAGAATACCAATACAAGAACAAAACCCTGAAAGACCAGTGGCAGAGGTGGTTAGAATCTGAAGGAGAAGGGCGGAAATACGATAACAAGGAACCATTCCTTACCTGCACAGTAGGGACGAAGCACAGAACTTGGAGAAAAGACCTGTTATGGAATGAAATCATCGATTAACCAGATTGGAACAGTATTGACATCAAAAAAATAATCAGACAAACATACAGTTAACAGGTTGTTATCGTGCAGAGCCAAATGTGCCTTCACAGGCCGTTAAGATCTCACCTCCCATAACTGTCGAAGACCAGAGATAGCCACAGAGTCGGTATTCGAACTAGAGCAACAGAGAACCAGAGTTCCCCCACAGACAGAGCAAGCTTTCGGCGCAGCAGAACAACGAAAATGACGAAATGACGGAGTAAGAGTTGACAAAAGTCGGGTTGGTGTGAAGAGAACCGGCAAGTGTGGGTGGCAACCGGTCAAGACCTTTCCAGAAACCCTAAAACCATTTTCGAGGAGCGTACAAACATTAAAGTCAACCATAAAGTTCGTCCGGACGCGGGTCATTTCGACAAAGATATTTTGTTAACGGCGGGAGGCCATCAAAATACGTTGTGAATTTTCACATGATAGGCCACTGACCCCACTCTAGCTAGTATCTCAAATGGCCCACAATACCATGGATCCAATTTATAACAACTCCCTAATTTGAGGGAACTCTTCTTTGGCCACACTTTCAAATACATTTCACATATTTCACCTCATGATGTTTTTATACAATCATGTGTCTTCTTGGTGGTGAGTAGGTTTTTCTTGGTGGTCTACACAACCTACAGTCTAAGTGTGATCAAAGGAGGATTTTTTATTCTTTTTTTGGTTCCTACCACTTCTTGGGCATAATTGTCTGCAATTATTTTCTCACTAGGAGCTAAATCTTATATGACAACCTTTAACACATTTCTAAGAATGTTAACACATCTATTTTTTTTTTTCATTACTTACAATAAATTTACATTAACATGTCATAACATTAGTCTTTTTAGCTTTTTACAATAAATATTTACATCAACATGTCATATCATTAGCCTTTTTAGCTTTTTACAATAAATATTTACATCAACATGTCATATCATTAGTCTTTTTAGCTTTTATAGCCAATAATTAAATGAGAAGCCATAAGTAATTGTGAAGGGGTGTTACAAATTTCCTCATCTATCACTAGCTTATTTATTGTGTTTGTTAATTCATTCAATTCAACATATAGCAGGTGGAAGCGATGTGTAATGCAATATTCAAAGATCAGTGGGTGTGATCCATATGATACCTCTTCTAAAGAACAAGATTTGATAAATAGGCTTCACAATGTCTTCATTTATACATAAAAATATGTATATTTTGTTGTTCATTGGTTGATCTGAATTGAATTAACTTGAGCATTGGAAGGCAGACAACTCTTTATTGAGGTGATCCATATGATACCTCTTCTAAAGAACAAGATTTGATAAATAGGCTTCACAATGTCTTCATTTATACATAAAAATAAAAATATGTATATTTTGTTGTTCATTAGTTGATCTGAATTGAATCAACTTGAGCATTGCAAGGCAGACAACTCTTTATTGAGTTGTGCCTTACATGGAGAAGAAGAGTAAAGTGAGAATAATTGTAATACTTTTTTCACAATTTTATTTTACGTTGTGCCTTACATGGAGAAAAAGAATAAAATGAGAATAATTGTAATACCTCCTTCACACTTTATTTGTTTGTTTATTTTTTATTTTTCTAAATCCCATATAAATATGACATATATTTTCATAATATTAAATTTAGTTGTTATTTTATAAGTAATGTAGCAGTGAAGATTTAAAACCCTAGTTATCTATTCTCACCACATTAGTGTAGGAGATATGGCAATTAAAAATACCATCTTTACCATATTATATATCATCATTTTTTTATTTTAATAAAAGAAAATAACACCAAAAAAATAAAAAGTAAATATGCACTCTAACGAAGTGTGTTTTAAATGTTATTATTCATTTATTATTTTAAATATAAAAAATATGTAATTTAAAATTAATTAAAAAAAAAACATAAATCTATTTTCATTTAAATTTAAATTTTAATATATATAGTAAATTAATTTTAATTAGTTTATTTAATATATTTTAATCTTTTATAATGAATTAAAAAATTTATTAACCAATAAACACAACAAAAAACAAACAAAAAGTATTTTACCCTGAGGAGGAATTGTGACCTTTCATATCATCATTGTGACTACGTTCACTCGGTCTATTTCTATTTCTCCCTACGACCATTTCCTGACCATTTCAATTCGTAGAAAAATACAGCACAGTAAAGCTATCGTAGCTGAACGGCTACTCAAATAGACACTACTGTACCCACTAAACGCATTTTTACGTCTTTAGTATTTGTAAGATGGTGGCTAATACACACCAAATGGATTTGGTAAAGGAGGATGATACAAATTGTTTGTACAACGTAGAATTATTTTTATAATAAAGCTTATTGTATGTTTAGTTTGAATTAAATTTTACACGGGTAGTCCTATTTTGTGTTATATGAGGAAATCTTCGTATAATATTGACAGATTAGATGCCCCTAGATTATGGTTCTTCATACCTTAAGTCAAATCTGGAAGATCACAAATATTGTAATAAAAAAAAACATAGTAAATATAATTTTGTATAAAACATTTTTAGGAAGAAATCACATTGAAGATTTTGGTTGACTCTTTTTGAACCAATAAGTATGGTTCATCTTGTCTTGAAGATGAACCACACTTGTTGGTTCCAAACAGGTAGACAAAAATCTCTAATGTGATTTCTTCCCAAAAAATATTTTATACATTAAAATAT